>JAJOZX010013096.1:0-97484 GCA_023014485.1 Bathynomus jamesi
TCTTCTTTCGTACGCAATTTAAGTTTAAGATCATTATCTAATACTCAGATTTCAATACTTTATTAAGTACTGAAACTGGACTGTAGTTATTTGTAAACGTCTGGTGGGAAATCTCAAATAATATTTAGATTAACTCCAAGTATCGAAACGTTTCCTAACTAATATTCATAACATAATTACGAAGTTTATTTCATATAATTAAACATAATATTTATGCTACCAAATCGTAACTAACTATACGCAAGTGCTTTTATCTTATAATTAATTTCAGAGCCCAGTAAAGCCTTAAAGCTTAGGGTCCAAACTACACCGATAAAAATAAATAAATATATTCTGCTAAAAAATACTGTAATACCGTAAATTTTAGATGATAATTACTGTTACAAAACAGTGTCATTTTCCTCTTATTATTAATATATATTATTATAACATTATACGCTAAGTTAGATTATTTATTAAAGTAAAATTATTACAATGTGAAACTGAACGATGCTAATGTCTTTATAACAATTATATTATTGAGTTATATATATATATATATATATATATTATATATATATATATATATACGGGTTGTCCCACAAAAAAGTTAACCGTACTTTGAATTAATATAACTCAAAACTATTAGAGATTTTGGGTCCTGAAAAATGTTTTATTTAACAACTATTTATCTGTCGATTCTGGAAATTTCATTAAATTTCCTTTTACGAAGTTGATACATTAATGGTTTTAGTGGAGGCTATCAAAAATATGTTTGCGCAAGGAAGTAAAATAATGAAATTCGAAGTTTAAAAATTAACAAATTTATTTAAATCCATTAATAACAAAAACACCTCTTCATATGGGTAATACAAATTTATTTTTTAATTTTCTAAGCACCGTTTCCTTCCACATGTCCTCCATTTCTTTCCAAGCACAGTTGCGCCTTTGATCGCATTGATTGCACAACTTTTTTGATCAACTGGTGTTTTCCTTAAGTAAATTGACTTCACGTGTGATACTATCTCTTAACTGGTTTATGTTTTCCGGTGGAATAGAATACACTTTACTCTTTAGATATCCCCATAAGAAATAATCGCACGGTGTTAAATCAGGGGATCTTGGGGGCATTCAATTGCATGATTTAGCGCGACAATGCGGTTGCCAAAATTTTCTCTCAGTTTTGTTCTTACAGCAAGCTGTCTATGAGCTGGTGCGCCGTCCTGAATCCACCAAAGTCTATTGAATTGATTGCCGTAAATCTGGAGGAGTTCTGGGAGCATCCGTTCGTGATCATGTTCAGGTAGGCAGCACCATTCAAGTTATTGTCGTAAAACAATGGGCCGACAAGATAGCCATTCCCGCATATTCCGATCCACAGAGACACTTTCTGCTGACAAATACGTGTGTCAAAGTTGAATGCTGGGGGGTTGTTCAGCGGCGCATATTGTCGAATATTATGGCTATTTACCTTTCCATTCATGAAAAAGGCTGCCTCGTCACCAATCACAATGTTTTCCAAGAAACGAGCAGGTTATGGAGAAGCCATTCGACAAATTGTCTACGACGAGGAAAATCAGTTTCAAGAAGCTGGTGTCTTACATGCATCTTATAGGGATGCCATTTTAAGTCATGTTTAACAATGCGGTTAAATGTTGACTTTGACAATTGTAACCATTCTTTCTGACTGATACATTTGGATTTTGAAGAAGTGTCATCTGAACATTTCGATATTTTCTGTTGTTCTTATGGTTTTCCTACGACCCGAACGACACCTTTATTTAGATTTAAGCATGTTCCTTCATGTTGGTATTTCCGAACATTTTTCCAAATAGCGGGCTTGCTTGGTGGGTGCCTACCTGGAAAACGTTGTTCAAATAAATCTTGTACTTGTTTAATACTGCCAGTCTTAATAAAGTTTGTGATTACAAATACGCGTTGCTCTTTTGTTAACTGCATGATAAAAAGGGTTCTTTTGAAGTAAACTTTTACATAGAAACGCTTTGATTTGCTTAATAAGCAATAATGACGAGACCATACCACAGCGTGTCCGAAAAAAACCACTGTGCAATGGCCTAGGCTTCGCTTGAAGAATCGCACAGTGACCTAGGCTACCTAGGCTCCCTACGCTTCGCTTGAAAGTGCACGGTGACCTAGGCTTCCTAGGCTTCGCTTCATTATTTTACTTCCTTGCGCAAACATTTTTGATAGCCTCCACTAAAACCATTAATGTATCAACTTCGTAAAAGGAAATTTAATGAAATTTCCAGAATCGACAGATAAATAGTTGTTAAATAAAACATTTTTGCAGGACCCAAAAATCTCTAATAGTTTTTGAGTTATATTAATTCAAAGTACGGTTAACTTTTTTGTGGGACACCCGGGGGGGGGGGGGGTATATGACATTTTGATCAAGATTGTATCAAAGGAAAATGAATTATTATAAGCGCAATTTATTAATTATTACGGAATAATTGCTGTGCCATGCATACTGTATTTATTTTAGCTATTTTTAATATTATATAGAAATAAATTAAAAAAGTTTCGTACTTATCACTTTCAATAGGCAAACAATAAGCGGGACTCAACGAAATTTGAAATTGCCGCTATTCCAAGTTATTGGTCCAAATTGTGTAGAGCAAGCCTGAGGTGGTACGAATATATTTGTGATCAGAACTAGTGCTTTCTGCGATGCATTTTTCTCCTGATGAATCATGCATCCAGATATATAAAATCAGAAGTATCTGTAATACGAACTAACGACACAAGCACGAAAAAGGATAATGGATTAGACTGTTCATTTGAATATAATAAATAAAATCACTGCTTCCAGTGGTGATGGGCTATTTATACGGAAGTCTCGGTAATACCTTCATCCTCTATATACTTAGCAATGATGCTGCGAGCTGCTCGTACCCTTAATAGGTGTATGGTGCTCTGCAAAACTAGTACAGCCTTTGTTTTGTCTGAAACCTGTAAACAGTAAGTGTCCTGAATGTTCACCAAGAGAGAGAGAGAGAGAGAGAGAGAGAGAGAGAGAGAGAGTTGGGCATCCCTACTAAATTCTTAAAAATGTTTAAATTATGATGCATCCACCCAAATAAGTATAAATGTTCCGACACTATATGTATGGACCTATTTCCATATATTTTAAAATAATAATAATAATAATAATAATAATAAGTGTAGTGAATGGAAAACATCTAAAACCGGATAATGATATTTATTTCTCAAGACCTCAACACAAAAATTTAGTCATCCTGCAAGTCAGTAACTCGTAGTAACCCCGTTGTTTACTGCGATTGTTTCAAGTAGGGGTTTCTTATATTGTTGTATAGTACCATCTTTTGGATTCGTTTATTCGATAGTCGTGACCACTCATTTTGACAAAATGCCTTCAACTTGGTAAGATTCTTCGCCTTTTTCATGAACCATCGTTTCAGATCTTCCTAATTTGAAGCTGTTCGATGATTTTGAGGTCCGAGGATTGTGAAGGGCAATTCAAAAAATTTTCTTTTTCTTTTGTCACAATCATTTTACTGCACTTTTGAATGGATGTTTCAGATCATTATTCTGTTGGCATATCCAAATCTAACCATGCCTCCGACCTTAAACTTCCTCACCGAAGGCAGAAGGTTCTTATCCGACTAAGACTTTACTGAATTCCATTGTGTTCTACCCGCAAATTATACAAACCCAAAGCATGATCAAGTCGCTACCTTGCTTCATTGTCAGGATGGTGTTCTTTTTATTAAATGTCGTGTCCTTCTTCCTATAAACAAACCTCCTCTTAATGCGAGGCCGAAAAGCCCATATTTGTTTCATTAGACCAGACAATCTCGTTTCAGGGCTCTTGAGAATCACCGAGACGTTCTTTAGTACTTTTGAAACAGTAACAAACTGATTTCATTTCTTTATGACGTTCCGTATCGCAGCGACTCGGTAGTCCGAGACTCGGAAATTTTCTTATAGCCTTCTTAATACTTGTGCACGTCGACAATATTTGACGTTCGTAGTTAGGTTGACAATGGACTAAAAAAATCGATGTTTTCATGCCTGAAATACCAAATGTATATCTATTAGAATGTATATGCGCCTCGGTGGTGTAGTGGTTAGCGTCGCTGACTACGAATCCATCGGCCCCGGGTTCGAGACCCGACGGCAGCCGGCGCGCAGCAAAACCCAAATGGGTACCCTAGGTGGCCTAGTGGTTAAGACGCTGGGGTGCTGATGGGGCGTGGTTCGGATTCCACGTTAAACTGTAGGTCTAAGGTGGAGTGAAAAGCTTGACCTTCGTCAGAATGAACAATTCGGGCGGAAGCTAACCAAAGGTTATATAGTACATATTCCCGAATCTAAACTTTAAATGGCAGTGCATGAGTAAATTTTAATGGTAGTTACTTACTTCTGTACTGTAGTCATACATACTATAAGTTCTAAGAGTTATTGATTGGAAGGGTGCCTAAACTTTTGTGTTGCAACCTTCAAAAGCAAACACCATTATCTATCTATATTATGAGAATTTAACTTTACTCATTATTTTTTATGAACATATGGCAATATACTGATGTATTTTGCGCCTGAGCATTCGCACTTCTCTGAATGCATCACAATTTAGACATTTTCAGAGGTTCCTCAAAAGAGAATGGAACCTCTGAAAATGGACACGATGAACACTGAAGAAAAACAAGAATCAAATGGTGAATCTGAGAAGCGACCCCCGCAGAAGAAGGTAAGGAGTCTTCTCCAGTAAAGAAAGGAAACTCGACGAAACCGAATCTGCGGCAAAAGAAACTCCGCAAGAGGTCACCTTAGAATTTATATATTTATACATATATATATATATATATATATATATATATATATAATATATATATATATATATATAAGTTAACCATTTTGGCTGATGTATTTAAAAATTTTAAATAAGAAGTTTATGTATTACTATGAAACTTATGTACATGACTCTTTGCACTGGCACCTTCGGCATTCCTAATGTACATTCTTTATTTTCTGTCCCTTTTTATTATTTTACTTTAGGAGTGGAGTACAAATTTTTATCACCTCTTAGTCATAAGTATTGATTAAATCTTAGGTGCAAAAGTATTTGTTGGGTGAGCGGAAATAAATTCGGTGCCCAAACTTTTGCATACAACACACTCTCTCTCTCTCTCTCTCTCTCTCTCATATATAATATAATATATATATATATATATATATATATTATACACTGTACGTATAAATATAAGTGTACAATGCCTATTTTGTGAAGCAACTACATCAGTGTTATGATTTGAATGAGTCTAACTGATTTTAACTTCTTTTTGGGGGAACGTCATTGAACAGAAGTTGAAAAGGAAATGAATGAACTTCTTCTCTCTCTTCGACGTTCAAAGAAAAGAAAAGTTTTATCGATAATTTTTCCTTTTCTTCTTTTTTTTTTCTCATCTTTTTTTTTCTTGTTTAACATTTTAAAGGAATATAATTTCCTCGCATTATTTTTATCTTCCAAAAAGACCATTTCTCAATGAAAACGAATTACCTTCAAAATAATACATTTTCATTCATTTTACACATAAAATCGCATATTATAATATATATATATGACGCGTTCGGTGGAGAAGGGCGAACGCCACAAAATTCGAAAAATGATTTTTTGTCGTAAATTATCCTTTAAAAACCTTTGCTTTACCTATGCAAAAAAATTAGATGTTAGTCTGCACTCTTTCACGGTAAAATTTAGGTTTTAATGTATCTCAGAGAAATTCACTCCGCATCATTGCTTCACATTGAACACATCTATCTACTTTCTGGTCACTCATGCCAATGCCCTGTGATGCTCAATTGCCAAATTGAACAAAATATTAAAAATAATTACAGCAATATTATTTACACCAAAAAGATTATGTTACGGCCATAACTACAGCCGTTTCGCACCGCTTCCTAGTTGTAGAAATGAAACAGGCTGATTTTCTCGATTTTGACGTCCTAAAAACGTGCATTGTCATTAGGAAATCAACAACTACTAAATTTACAGATGCAGAAAGTTAATATTTGACTTTCAACACAAAGAAGGCTACGTAATATCTACTGCATACCGCACAACCCCAGATAATAGCCATCCCGTCAGACTGCAGAAAGAGAAAAAATCTTACAGTGTCAGTTTATTCAATCTAGCCCAGCAGACACTGCAACCAAAGTATTCCCAATTGCTGCCAATAACTAAGGAAAAAATAAAAGATCTCAAAGAATTATCAGACCTAATGCCTGCAACTGCAGTGAACTATTATACAAGATTGTTAAAGGAACTGGAAGAAACCGAAACAGTTGAAGCAGGTAATAACATTCGACGAAGAGGACCAAATAATGGATTACACCTAGGGTTGCCAGATTTTGATGACCGGATTAAAGGACACTCAAAACGTTTTCAAGCTGCCACTCCCAGATTCTCAAATTTATATATATATATATATATATATAATATATATATATATATATATATATATATATATATATATACAGGGTGTCCCGTAAGTCTGGACCCATAGGGAAAAATAATAAAATTACAAAATAGTCCAAAAATTTATTACATAATCTGTTCAAAGTGTCCGCCGTTGTGTCGCACACATAGTTGAAGACGTAATCTCCACTGCGACAGCACTTTCTGAATCACAGTCGCAGAAATTTCTTGACACGCCTCCACAATGCGTGCTTTAAGGTGGAAAATGTTCTGAAGTTTGACCTCGTACACTTTGGCTTTCAAGTGGCCCCACAAATAAAACTCCAGCGGAGTAAGATCATAATAAAAAAATAATAAAAATAATAATAAAAATAATAAAAAAATATATTATAAATAAATTTTGGACTATTTTGTAATTTTATTATTTTTCCCTATGGGTCCAGACTTACGGGACACCCTGTATATATATATATATATATATTATATATATATATATATATATATATATATAGAGAGAGAGAGAGAGAGAGAGAGAGAGAGAGAGAGAGAGAGAGATGCTCCCCAAAAATTGTTTAAATGTTATAGGACAATAAAGGACAAGGACAAGCAGATCGAAATAAAGGACTGTCCTTTGAAATAAAGGACGTCTGGCAACCCTAATTTACACCAGTTAACATCAGAAGCTATCAATAAATAATATTGTAAAATTTCTTGGCGTTGTATTATATCGACATATTACACAACAATATTTTACTCAAATATGTGTTCAAATTCATACAACATTCAATAAACCGGAAAAATACGAAGGTTTAAAGTTTATAAACTTTAACTGCATTTTGTGGCATAATTCGAAAATGTTGCGTTCGCCCCTTCTCCACCGAACGCGTCATATATATATATGTATATATGGAGAGAGAGAGAGAGAGATGGGTTATTTCTCTATATATGAAAGTCAGTGTCCACTAATTAAAATAATTGCGTTGAATAATTCATATCCACATATTTAATTTATACATTAAAAAAAAAATATATATATATATATATATATACACACACACACACATATATATATATATATATATATATATCTACACACACACACACACCTTGGTTTAGATTTAGCTTCCGCCCGAATTGTTCATTCTGACGAAGGCCACGCTTCTCACTCTACCTTAGACCTACAGTTTAACGGGGAATCCGAACCACGCCCCACCAGTAGCCCAGCGTCTTAACCACTAGGCGATTTAGGGTACCCATTTATCTACCAACCACTTTCTTTATTATGTGGAAGGATTAACAACTGGGTTTTGCTGCGCGCCGGCTGCCGTCACCTGGTCTCGATCCCGGAGCCGATGGATTCGTAGTCAGCGACGCTAACCACACCACCACCGAGGCGCATATACAGGGCGTCCCAAAAAAATGTATACACACTTTAAATAATTATAAAGGCAGTGTTTATTAAAATACATTTCATTTTCAAAATGTAATGGAATCTACAGACATTATTTAATTGTTTTGTCAACGCCTGTTTTCAAACTGACGTCCGTTCTGGTCCAGGCACTGCTGATAACGCGAAGCAATGGAATCGCAAACATCACGAAACATTTCGTTTGGTATTTGTGTGCATTCTCGTTCAATGGCTGCTCTCAATTCAGCGACTGTTGCAGGTTTTATAGCGTAGACTTTGTCTTTTAAGTATCCCCATAAAAAAAGTCTAGTGGTGTGAGGTTGGTGAACGCGGAGGGTATTCTACGAAACCCCTTCGTCCAATTCACATCCACATCGTGCCAAGTACCACTCGCAATACTCCACTCTTCGGTCCGGATCATCTTCATTAATAGCATGGACTAATCTTGGAATGTAACTTTTCCATTGACAGCGCTTCAAAATGCGTTGGACAGACGATTCTGAAATTCCTACCTCACGACTCGCTTGCCGCACAGATTTTCTTGGACTTTGGTGATACGTTTCCAGTACTCTTTCTTGCTTTGTGGGGCTTGTCGATGTCCGTGGTCTTCCGGAACGCTTCTTTGGACATTCTGAACAGTTCCATCGGCTTCAAACTTATCTCTAATTCGAGTGATGGTAAGTCGCGTTGGTGGATCTGTTTGAAACTCCCTCCTAAACTGTCTTTGCACTTCAACTGCGTTTTCACACTTCCAGTAGCATTTTAGAATGAATTTCCTTTGTTCAAAGCTTAGTCTGACTGCCATTATTAATTCTAATGGGTTTAACTTGGAAAGAAAGAAACATCAATTGAGCTATCACTGTTAAAGTGTGTATACATTTTTTTGGGACGCCCTGTATATATATATATATTTTTTTTTCTTTTAACTGCAAACGACACAGTGTATATATAACGCTCTTTAAAAGAGTGTCCGCACAAGAGGAGAGAAGAAAACGAGCAATGAAAATGAGGCACCTCTCAGGAATCGAACCCGGGATCATCCGATTGCCAGTCAGATATGCTAACCATTGCACGTATATATATATAATATATATATATATATATATATATATATATACACACGAGGGTAGGCTGAAAAGTACTGCCTCCACTTGAATAATTCTGGATTGTGTAGAGGTAGCCAGATAAAAGCGGTTTTGTGTTGTAACTTTATATCCCCACCACATTCCAGATTGTGTAGAGGTAACCAGATAAAACCGGTTTTGTGTTATAGCCTAATATAGCCTACACTCATTCTACACGTTGGTTCAGTATCGATTACAACGAAAAGGAGTAAAGACGTTCGCTTCAAGCAACGTGCCGTAATTGAATTTTTGACCGCGGAAAGTGTTTCTCCCATACACATTCATCGGTGTATGGGATGTGTGTTGATGTAAGTACCGTTCGACGTTGGGCGAGGCAGTGTAAAGAAGGAGAAGCAGGACAAGAAGATTTGTGAGACAAACCACGAAGTGAAAGGCCTGTAACGGCAACCGACGAGTCTCATCGGAACTACGTTGACAAACTGATTCGTGGAAATCGTTGCATTAAACAAAATGAAGTTGCTGCAATGCTCGGTATCTCCAAAGAGCGAGTGGGACACATTATCAGTATGTTCGGTTACCGAAAGGTCTGCGCCAGATTGGTGCCTCGCATGCTCACTGCCGAGATGAAAACTGATAGACTACGCATTTGCCAAGAAAATCTGCAGCACTTCGAAAATGAAGATGAATTTCTGCACAGCATTGTGACAGGAGACGAGACGTGGGTCCACCATTATAACCCTGATAATAAACGGCAATCCATGGAATATCGGCACAAAAATTCACCGCAAACAAAAAAATTCAAAGTTCAAAAATCGGCTGGAAAAGTGATGAGGACTGTTTTTTGGGATATCACTGGTGTTGTTCTTGAAGACTTTACGGAAAAAGGGACAGCAATCAACTCCGCACGTTATATTGAAACTCTTAAAGTTGAAAAAACGGATCAGGAGGGTCCGCACCCACAAAAACGCAGTCATTGTTCATCATGACAACGCACGGCCTCACACCAGTGTTCAAACGCGAGAAGCAATTGAGGATTTGCAATTCACCGTCTTGCCCCATCACCCAGGGGCGTACACAGCATTTCTTAAAGGGGGGGCACACACATACACACACATTATATATATATATATATATATATGATACACACAGACCGTGCATGGAACAAGAAACTCTTCTAGGATAATTAAATCCACTATAGTCCGAATAAGTAATGGTAAATGACAAATACCATAGTTTTTCTTTTTCATGATGCTAGCCCGACGTGGGCAACGGGTCACTCGCAAAGAGGTCCCAAAAATATAGCTTCCCTCACCAGCTATCTGCAAAGCAGATAGGATCCAGCTTTGGGAGAGGATCTAGGGTTTAAAGCAGCCTAGCCCAGCTACATTTAGAACCTCAATATAAGCAAAAGACTCGCTGCCTTCACGTCAGATTGAATACATCAAAGAAAAAGGGGTAACTATTATATTTTAAGCCAAAAAGCCAAGCCATTCCCATCTTGAAACGGACATGTTATGTGCCTTGAAAAGTGGACGCTCAATTCTGCCAGTTGAGGTTTAAGTTTTGGTTTTTGGCTTAAAATATAATAGTTACCCCTTTTTCTTTGATGTATTCAATCTGACGTGAAGGCAGCGAGTATTTTGCTTATATTGAAGTTCTAAATGTAGCTGGGCTAGGCTGCTTTAAACCCTAGATCCTGTCCCAAAGCTGGATCCTATCTGCTTTGCAGATAGCTGGTGAGGGAAGCTATATTTTTTGGACTTCTTTGCGAGTGACCCGTTGCCCACGTCGGGCTAGCATCATGAAAAAGAAAAACTATGGTATTTGTCATTTACCATTACTTATTCGGACTATAGTGGATTTAATTATCCTAGAAGAGTTCCTTGTTCCATGCACGGTCTGTGTGTATCATAAAAAACCTCAGGGAACCATTCTGAGTTCATTCATATATATATATTATATATATATATATATATATATATATATATATATATAGTGTGTGTGAGTTCAAAATTCCCAGTATACTTTATATCGTAATATAAAGAGTAATTCAAATATGATGAATTTCACGTTAATTGAGGTCTTACCTAGAACTTGTAACTGTGTCAACTCTGTACTACTGGACTTCTTAAAGTAGCGATCCAACGGACCAAGAACACTGCGTCGCTTCATTTTTGCCTTAGGGTTATTGCAGCAAGTTTTCTGCTTGCAGTTGCACGTCAGTCGTCCAAGTGCACTGTGCATATAACGTCACGTCAGCACCTCGAGCTTTGAGCTGACCACGCAGGCGCCAAGCCAGAAGTCGGATAATTAATCATTGCTTTTGAGTTAATAACATGTTTTGGTAACCATCAAATAATTGAATTCCATATGACATCAAGAGTTTTTTGTGGTGAATGTTGCAAAGTTATCGATTTTTGAAACTCTCTTTTTCAAATACGTAACTTTAATGAGAGTAGTAATAATTTTTACAATGGGGGGGGGGCCTGTGCCCCCTCTTATGTACGCCACTGGCATCCACCATATAGCCCTAATTTAGCACCATGCGATTTTCACCTCTTTCCTAAACTTAAAGAACATCTCTGTGGAAATCGCTACGTGTCTGACGAAGTTAAGGCCGCTGTGAAATTTTGGTTTCGTAGTCAAAGCTCCGAGTTTTACCGGGATGGATTTCAAAAACTCATTTATCGCTGGCGTAAATGTATCGAGGTAGAGGGTGATTTTATAGAAAAGTAAATGTATCGTTTTGAAGAATAAACTCTAAGATACATGTCTGCTTTTGTTTCAGTAAAATCCTTCAAACCGTTTAAAATTTATTTGAGTAGAGGCATTACTTTTTAGCCCACCCTCGTGTGTGTGATATATATATATATATTAGGGTGGTCCAAAAAAACAAAAGAACAAATTTCCTTTCTCCACAAGGGTATTTTTATTCCTTTATACATAACTGAAAATCACACAAAATATTTTCCCCAAGAAACAGTATTTAGGGGTCGCCCCATGTGGAATCCATAAATCAGGGGTCTCACGCAGCAGAAAACAGTTATGCACTTGAAAAACTATGACATTAGAGCCGCCTTTGATGGAGTGGGGAGCTTCTTTCGGTGGTTTGCCACCAGTCGAAGAAGGAACTGTTTCTGCTCTTCGTCCTTCGTCAGCGTGTTGTTGTATTTTTGGATCAGGCTGATACCCCGTTCCGCCGTGTCGTTTACTACTTCCATCCGAGAGGACCGACCCCGAAGTTCGTTGAAAAAAGGATCGTCCGTCCACTGTCCGGGGGTTTCTCCAGAAAGGATTGAGATTTCGCTTTTCCTCCTTCCATCAAAACATCAAAGAAGGAACTGGTCCTTTTAGTCACAAGGTCCTCCAACTTCATGTCTTCCACTTCATCCTTGATCTCTAGACGTCGAGGAGGGCCGGGTAACCGCGGACGCTGTAGGTTCCGGAGCATCCTTTCCTTTGTCGCCGTGGTCACTCGTTCGTCGAAAAAGGCTAGGGCAACCAGGTGTTCGGAGAGAAACCAAAGATGCCTGGAAAAGGCCGCGGACGCTTTACTGGCCACAGTCTGATTTGGGTAAGTCTTGAGCAGAGTCAGAAGTTCGATGTCGTTGTAGGGGGCTCGAATTCCAAGGGACGCTTCGTTCCATTGTCTGATGTAAACGAGACTCACAAACAGAGCGAAGTCGGTTATGTTCCTGGCTTCTCGTGGTGTCAGCTTGAATTGAGCTTGGAAAAGGTATATCTTCAACACATAAATTCCTTTCCCTATCCAACGAGCGTGGTGTTGGGCCGGGAGCTCGAAATGACTCGTTCCCACTTCCTCCGCCAAGGAACAAGAGAGATAAGCGCAAGAATTCTTGATAATCGTCCCTTGGTTGCTGCGCTTCGAGTGCATGTGGCAAATAATCTAGCATCTCTTTCCGCAATCTGCTCAATACCGGATCCTGGAAGAGTTCGTCGGTTGCTGCAACACACGCATCTTGATATATCGATGGCCATTGTTTCTGAAATCGCTTGAAGAGCCGGGATTCTGGACCTCCAGATGGACCGAAGATACAGGAGAAGTCGGACAGCATGATTTCCATGACATGGTGACGGCAAGCAATCCAGACCAGTTCGGTTCCTAGAGCTTCTTCGATTCTGATGCAAGCTCCTTTGTGAAGCCCTGTGTTGCTGGCTGTCGTATCAAATACGAGTCCTTTGATTTGAGACCCGAGGTTCCATTTCTCAATTGCTTCAACACAAGCATTCGCCTGAGACTCCCCAGTACCTTTGTCCATCTTTGGAATTCCCAAAAGCTTCTCGTGGCCGTTTCCAGTGACAAGGACAGCAATTCTATCAACGCTTGCCTTGGATCCGTCGATATCTGGCAATAGTTTGCCATCCCAGTGTAAAAGAAGAGGTCCCTCCAAAGAAGAGTCCTGGTCTTCTGCTGCTGCCGTTTCCTGTCTTCTTGTCTTCTAGACCGCCTGATTGAACTTCGGGAGAGTGTGAGCTCTGAAAGATTATGTCCAAGCGCCTCAGCAACGGCTCCAGCCACAAACACAGCTCCGCGATCTGGAAGATTGACGCGATCCAAGGCGCCGACGACTTCGGGCAAGTTGAAGATATTCTTAAGTCTCTTTGGCGTTGGGGAAGCAGCAGCTGCCGCAGATGTTGACGAAGAAGGTCTATATTGTCTTCGCTTTCAGATTCCTGAGAGATGATGTGGAAGAAAGTTCTGCTGTTGCCCCCGTCCTGGATTTGGTTTCCCTTCCTTCGTATCTCGCTTTTGCCATCCTTTCTTTTTCTTCTCGTTGTCTCTTTCTGCTTTCTTTTGCAGGCGTCTTTTGGTCAGCCCCACTCATGCTACAGGAAAAGACGTCTTCTCTTTGCTTCTGAAGGAATTCCCGGTCTTCCTCGTTCTTGATTACCGACATTGCATCTTTTGTAGATATATCAAACAGCTCTTCCAGATCACCTTTGAACACTTCCTCGTTCATTCTGTCACTTTCTCGTTGTCGAGTTCGGTGCTTCTTGAGGGCTAGATACTTCTCGTACAGCTTTGACAGTTTCCAGACACACGAATCTATCCGTTGGGAAGGAATTCTGGCGCGCTGCCATACAGCGACAACTGCTTCACAGGCCAACTTGTAACTCGTGGGCAGGGTTCTTCCTTCGTCCAGGTGGTTGTACTGGGCCAGTCGAAGCACGTCCAGTACACGGGGTAGTCTTGCTGTCGATAACTGAGAGTTCGGCCTCCCAAGGAGCCAGTTTTCAGGCGCAGATCTCCTACTAGCGACGTCATAATCACTTCTAAAAAGAAAAAAACGAAATGTTTAGTATGGAGCAACCCCTAAATATCCACCAATCAAGCTCAAATTCCACACACAAGTAAGTCGACCCTAGTGGACAAAAAACAAGGCATGTGGAGAAACGATTCGACCATAGTTTTTTACTATAATATTTTGGACCACCCTAATATATATATATATATATTATATACACAAAGAAATCACATGGCAAACAGGTGATATTTTAAATAAGCAAAGAACCACAGGAAAAGGAAAAGGAAACACTAAGTCCGAGCGCTTTTGTGATATATTCACATCTTCAGGAACAAGAAAGAAATATTTCTTTCTTGTCCCTGAAGATGTGATTCCCTGTCGTTCTTTGCTTATATATATATATATATATATATATATATATATATATTGTATAATGCAAAACTGTCTCACCCAGGGTTCGAACCCATCAACTCTTGAATAGAAGGTGAGGGTGTTAGCCATCACACTACGTTTAACCCTTCCGCATTCACACACACACACACACACATATATATATATATATATATATATATATGTACAGTATATATATATATATATAATATATATATATATATATATATATATATATATATATATATATAGGGGGGAGGTGTGTTTTATCAGGTGGTCTAATTGGTTCAGTTCGTGTAAAAGTCGCCTTCCCTTTGATGAATCCCGTTCTGTAATAAAAAGGGACAAACGTACAATTTTCTTGTTGGCAAGTGTCTTTCTTGAAATATGTTACGTGTTTCTGTATTGTTTTTTTTTCATTCGTCTCGCATCCAGGTTTCACTTTTGACTTATTCTTTTGATTATTTTTAACTTCACTCAAATCGTTTGATCTCAATTATTAGTCTTTGTATATTGAAGGAAAAAGCGGTTTAATAACTCATCCATGACTGAAAGTTTTAGATGGGAGAATTTCTAAGGGTACATTTCTCGGAAATTCCCGCGCACTTTCACATTTCCATGATTAATATCTACAATTCTTTGTCTTCGTGGTTCAAAATATCTTCATTTTCTTCACACTGATTCTAATTATAGTTCCTCTTCTAAACAATATTCGTCAGGAGAAGAGTCATAAGCCGGAAGATTATTGTTTCAGGGTAGTAAGTTTTTTATGCTCGGTTTCTAGTTCTTAGTAATATTTTGATTCTTTGTTGCTAGGTGATTCAGGGCAGTTCTTCTCTTATTCTGAGTAATTTTCTATCTTTTCGATATGTACTACATTTGCTTTGATTTACGAAGTGTAGTGGAGAAATCGCGCTTTTCAGGTTGGTAAGAGCTTTTCGGGTATTCGAGGCTGGTTGGCCGTTAAATGAAGTTGTAGATGGTAGATTATGATGGCGTAAACCTTTGTGCCTTTTCTGATGACCGAAAAAGTTTTCTAAACTTCAATTAGAATGGCTTTTTACTGGAGTTCATCAGATGACCGGGATGATTACAATTCTAACAAACTGACTATCTTCGGTTAAGTGATCTAACTGTCATCATGAGTTTCCGATCTTCCGAAATTCTTGGTTCTCGTCGTCACGTTTTGGAGAATTCGTGGCTGTATATCATACTCTATAGGCTTTAATTTGAACGATTTATTCCTGTATATTAGTTTGTAGATTGGAATTTGATTTAGTGCCCTTCTGATTGAGTGTTAAAGAGTGCGTTGCATACTCTCTGGTTTTTGTTGTCAGTCTCCGGTTTTATTTTCAAAGTAAAACCGGAGACGAAACCTCCGACTATCAAGTTACACGAAAAACAAAATTTGAAATTTTAATTTTTAATTCGATTTCATATGTTATTAAATAAGGCGATTATTCAAGAAAAACCCGCAACTAAGAAGCGTCTACAAATAATAAAATGGCGCTGCTTAACTACTACCGGTTGAGTCGACTGGGCGGTCGAGCTTAAATCTCTGGTTTTCCCTGAAATTTAAAAGTTGGTAAATTTAGTCAAAGAGAACAAGTGATGCGAGATTCTTTACTTTTCAGTAAGCGTCAACCACACATTTTTCATACTGTGCGAGAACGAACAGAAATATTGTTAGCTTTTTCTTATAAAGTCGATGCGGGTAGCGGGACAAAATCGATCTGCACAATGTCGATACTAAAAAGTTAGTTTAAATTAGGTTAGGTTAATTGGGCTAGATTTGGTTACATTATTCCCGATTAGGTTACGCTAGGTTAGGTTAGTAATTTTCAGTGAATATTTGAAATGTAGTTTGAAATCTGAAATACAAATATTTACTTTTACGCAGGAAGGAGGGGCCAAGGGTAAATGCCACAAAAACGCCCTTCCCCAATAGAGGAAAAAAGAGAACCAAAATCAAGGTATAAGTTTTCGAGATGCCTGGACACTGCGCTTAAAAGATTGGAGATCACAGACAGAGGGAAAGACGGCAAGAAAAGCAAGAAATTGGATGATAAATAATTGGAAGGTTGAGAGCGGTCACCCTTCTTTGGGACAGGCTGAATGAAAGAGAACTTCCAGCAGGAAAGAAAAGTACCAGATGAAAGACAAAGACGAAAGAGTTTGCCTAGGCAGGGTGTCAGCCAGAAGCACAGTTCTTGAGAACAACAAGAGGGACACCATCAGGACCGTACGCCTTCCTAGAGTTGAGCCCAGATAGGGCAGAAAGAACATCTTTGGAAGAGATTCTAATTCCAGACATAATAAAGTCAGGAGGAGGAGAAGGAGATGGAGAAACAGAACCGGAATCGTTTAGGGTTGAGTTGGAGGCCAAAGTTTGAACGAAGGGTTCAGCTTTATCAGGAGAAGAGACGGCAGCTGAGCCGTCGGAATGGAAAAAGAGGAGGGAAAGAAAAGGAAGTAAAGTTGTTGGAGGGGTTGTTGGATAGATGCCAGAAAGTGCGAGAAGAATTAGAATTGGTTAGGTTTTCACATTTTTGTCTGATGAAGGAATTTTTGGAGAGTCGAAGAACAGATTTTGCTCGATTTCGGGCAGAAATATAAGCTAAGTGAGAGTCAGGAGTTGGATGGCAACGGTACCTTCTGAAAGCCTCCTCTGTTGTGGATAACGTTAGAACAAGCAAAGTTAAACAAAGGTTTTTTTCACCAGTAGTACAAATAGAATATGGAATGTACGCCTCCATGCCCGAGAGAAAGCTTCTGTTGTGGATAACACGAGAACAAGCAAAGTTAAACCAAGGTTTTTTTTACATCAGTAGTACAAATAGAAAATGGAACGTACGACTCTATGCCCGAGAGAACCACCTCCGTGATGCGGTCAGCGTACTCGGAGGGGCGTTGGCCACGGAAGCAGTAATCATTCCATGGGAAATCACAAAAGTATTGCTTAACGGCTTCCCAATCAGCAGCGCCAAAGTGCCAAAGGCGTCTCCTCTTGGAAGGATACGGAGGCCGAACTGAAGGAATAGGACAAGAAACAGATATAAAATTGTGGTCGGAAGAGCCCAACGGAGGAAAAACGTTCGATAGAATAAGAAGGATGAGTGGTGAGGAATAAATCCAGAACGTTGGACCTATCTCCAAGCGATCGGAGAAACGAATAGGGTGCTGTAAAATCTGCTCTAGGTCATTCAGGACAGATAAATTGTAAGCTAGTTCACCAAGGATGTCAGTGAAATAGGAGGACAACTAAAGGTGGTGGTGAACGTTGAAATCTTCTAAAATGGAGATTTCAGCAAAAGGAGAGTGGGATAGAATGTATTCCACTTTGGAAGCGAGGTAATCAAAGAGTTTTGGATAGTCAGTGGAATTAGGAGAAAGGTAGACAGGGCAGATGTATTTACTTTGAGACTGGCATGTAAGCCGTAGCCAGAGGGTATAGAATGCGGAGGATTCAAGTTCGGGAATACGAGAGTAAGCAAGGTCGTTGCGTACATATACACAACATCCACCTTTGGAATGAAATTGAGTATAGAGAAAGTAGGAGAGTACAGAAAAGTGGTTGCTGACAGTCGTCCCAGACACCTGAGTTTCAGTGAGGAAGAGAAGGCGAGGTTTAAAGGAAATGTGGTGTTCAACAAATTGATAATTTTTTGGAAAGGCCACGAATGTTGCAGAAATTTATGAAAAGTGAATCAGGCAGAGGCCCAGAACATCTCGAATGAGCAGTAGCAGAACCAGTTCCGCTGCCCGGGTCTGCGTTCCTGGTATCGGCAGCGGGGGAGCCAGAAGTGGGGTCATTTATGGTCCCCACCCCAGGGGATTCCTAGGCTTTTGTGGTAGATGTCATTTTGTTGTTTTTTTTAAATTTTGAAAAGTTGTATAGATGCATATATGTGTAGTGAGGAGTAGTGAGAGAATTGTGTGTTTGAGAGCATGCTGGACTGCTCACAGGGTAGATGAGACATGGAAAAGATCAGCTAAGAAGGACAGTGACAGGGGAAACGGGAGTTCCAGTACTCCCTGTCTCCTGCCTAACGTGCACCCCGGAGTACTTCCCTGGTCGATTGGTGTCTACACGCTCTTCCTTGCATAAGGTCGAATGTCGACATTATGAAATTCGATTTTGTTCATGTAACGCTGCTAACGCAGTCAATAGGATCTTCCTTTTGAACTCCTCATTTTATTGGGAAGAGGTTATTTAATGCTCGAAGAGGATTGGTTGCTTCAACATCTCATTAACAAAGGAGTAAATTATTTTTATAGCTCTACAACGTTGTAGGGACTGTATACTTCGATTACACGCTAAGAATGATATCCCCATCCTGATAGTTTGATCGCGATTAAACATCACCTATGCGTCCATGATACCGTATCAGGGCAATCAGGCCCGGGTTCAGGATTTATATCAGGGGGGGTGCCAAGTAAATCCATTTCAAAGAGTAATAAGCCAATGACGGAAAAAGAAAATGTATACCTATTCTTTAACCTTACGTACATACTGAAGTGAACACATACTGTACATAGTTGACAAACATATGAAATACAGCACACTGTCACATATACCTAGAGGCTAGAACCAAATCACACCAAACAAGTGCAAGGTACATTCACATATAGGTACAGTACTTTGCAGATAGGTACATTTCTAAGAATGTCGCGTTAAAAAATGCATGAATGCTTGCACACAATTAGGAATTATAAAATCCACCATATTTATCAAATCGATTACAAACAGAAAAATACTACATGTATGTGCGAATGTAATATTTTCGCCCATTGTTGATATCATGTAGGCCTTGAGCGTGCATAAGTGACTGAATGAACGCTCGCACTAAAGATGTAAAGTGGTATGTTAGCAAGAAGACTCAACATTGCTGTGACATTTGGGAACAAAGTGGCCGGTGTATGCTTCAGTGTTTCCACAATAGAACGTGGTTTTGGAAGTGTTCAAGCAGTCCACATTGCTTCCCAGCACTGTAATTCGGCTTGTAGTGACAAAGGTGCCGGAATGTCAAGGGAGGCCATGGCTCCCTGGGCGCCCACATAAATCCGGGCCTGGGCAATCATTATTGGGGTATCAAATCGGCCATTTTGAAAATGATGTTCAGTTTCTGATCGCAAAAAACGCGAAAAAACGTCATCACTCATGTTTGTAAATAAGAACAAACAAAACTCAGCTTACCCTAGAGCAGTGGTTCTTAACCTTTTTACTACCATGCCCCCTCTAGGAATTGGTCCTTCCCTCCACGCCCCCCTTCAATCAAAATAACATTCTCAATAACTTCTCAATATTAGCCCATGCTCTCGTTAAGAGAATAACAAATACAATTAGAGAAATTCCTGTTTCTAGGGGGGCGCGCCCCCCCGGTTAAGAACCACTGCCCTAGAGCTAATAGTAGAAATATGACTTCAGAAGTAACTGCGATGTGACTAAATTTAAAGTTATTACATTTTTAAGATAAAATTTTAAGGATGTTATTAACAAGGCTAGTTCACCTGTCAGAGCCTACGATGAAATTTTTAATGAAAACTCATAATGTGTTTGCATCATCACATCTATACCTTATCAAAGAATGTCTCGTGACATTTTGGCTTTATAACTTTACAAAGGCCAGATTAGAATATTTTGGGTCTATCTTAAATGAACTTATGAAAATTGGCTCAGTTATTGGCAACGCTACATAAGGGTTAAATAGAGTATAAGAAGCAGGGTATGTAAAGTACGCTTAAAGCCTACGTGAGCCATAGCATAGGCCTATAATGTTGCCAGGCAAGAAATTAACTGAAATTTTTATTTTTTAAAAACTAAATTTATTTAATCAAACCCAGATTACAAAATAAATCCCTATATGTATATCTAGTGAATAATTGTGAGGCATGTCTACATGGTAGCCTATATAATATCTATAAGGCCTAGTCTAAAATTAGTCTTGAATACTTTGTTTGTAAAGAAAAGTAATCATAATAAATCAGCTGATTTGCACTCTATTCGGTACGGATTTTGAAACCCTATCAAAGTAATCAAAAGCAATCATGATCGTCACGAATAAATAACGTTTGTTCTCGGATATTCTATCAGAGTCATTTGTGATCTTTTCGTTATAAAAATGGTTCTCTGAAGCCCCAATCCAAAGACTGATATTTAGTTTCCTCAGCGAAATTTTTGCATTACACTCAGGCTAGAATTATGGCCAAGGCACCATAGGCACTGTGCCTAGGGCCTACAAATATTATGTTAACAAATAAATTATACGTACGTTATAACTTATAAACAATGGTCAGCAATAGGTGAAGATTCAGTTTTGTGTACCTCCCCCCTACCCAAGTGCCTGGGGCCTACAAAGATATTAATCCGGCGCTGACTACACTGGGTAACTTAACCGGTTGGTTATATTGAACGCCGTAAGAGTGTTGCGTTTCGTTAGTCATACTGGATTACTTCAGGGTTCTCAAGTCTAAAAAATAAAAATCAGAACCTCAACTCCAAAAAATAAGAATTCCGTCCCAAAAATAAGAATATCCACAATATATCGTTAATATTTTTTCTGATAGCCAAATGAAATAAAAAATTGAAAAATTAAAGAATAAGAACAAATTTGTTCTTAGAAATAAGAACACTTGAGAACCCTGGATTACTTCTCATTCTGTCATTCTAATTCCCATTTTCGGTCCTCAAATGAAAAAGACTAAAAGTGAAAAAAATCCATATTTGAGAAAAGCGTGTCTTGATTTGGGACACAATATTTTCGTCGCTGAAATGGCGCCAAATGCGAAGGGCTAATATTTCCTAACCTAACTTATTTTAACCAATCACACCCTAACCGAACATTATCCTAACCTATCGTATCCTAACCAATCGTAACCTAACCTAACCCGGACCAAAGTGGAAAAGGCCGTGGATGGGAATGAAAATGACATGAAATGGGAATGGCATAGAATGGGAATTTTATTTGCGAACACACAGGGGCAAAAATAAGGGAAATTAAAAAAATTGAAGGTACTTTCCTGTTATCCCGGACCCCAGCCTTTTTACCAGTTGCCAGACTTCAATTTTGAGAGAGTATTTTCGTTAAAACTAACGAAAATATCACGACTTAACCTAAACTTACCAACTAATTAGGTTAATTGAATGCCCGGTTAGGTAAACTGTACGCCCTTGATAATTGGTTACGTTAAGTAGTGATATTTTCGTTAGTTTTAACGAAAATATTCTGTGTCAAAATTGAAGTCTGGCAACTGGCAAAAAGTCTGAGGTCCGGGATAACAGGAAAGTACCAAATTTAATTGTTCACTTGGGGGCCCCCCTGCAAAAAGCCATAGGGGCCCCTTGTCATAGCGTAAATTTATTTTTTTGGGTGATTAGAGTTATGGTAAACACTCCCTTTCCCAACACAAATTCACAAACGCAAATAGGTGACACGTAGTGACACATATGGTGCAGCCATTCATCAGCTGAGTATTCCTAACCGGGCGAGAAAAATTAATACGCCACATCACTATATAAATAGCTTGTAATAATCTTGTCCAGTTTTTTCGAACCATCATTTGACAATTGCATGGGTTGCAGGGTCCTAACACCACTTGTGATTCACCTTCTCAGAGCCCTATTCGTCGGAAAACGAACCGGCGTCACTTGGGAACTGAGTTGGCGACAGTTCCAAACACTAGACACAATAAGAATACGAACAAAATTCTAAGAAATTTTCAAAATAAGTAAAAGTGATGCAGTTGTAATGAACATGATTAGTACACAAACATAACCTAAACTAAAGCAAAGTTATAACACCCCCAAACTTAAAAGCAAAAAATAAAAAATGTGGTCAGGTACAAAAACACATAAGCGTAAGCTAACAAGTACGTAAAAATTGTGACTACGACCTAGAATATGAAAAACTCAATTTGTAAAGACCTTGGGGTGAATTATCTGGAAACGAAAAAAAAAACTCCGCTCCCTCTTTCGGCCTATTTTAGTATTAGTCCTGTAACCACTGAGACTGAAACAAGTCTAGGCTGAGGCTGACAGCCAAAAACAGGAGTCAACTAAATAAAGAAAAAATTATCGAAATAAAGTAACTAAAATAATAATAATAATAATAATGAAATTACACTGGAAATACTACCAGTTTTAACTTTACCATTGTACTGGGACGATATCTTGTAAAAAATACAATCATCAGAGCCTTGATCTTCATTACCAACTCACTAGAACGAAAAGATAGTCTACTTTCTTTTCAAAGACTGAAAAGCCTCACATCCACTTCGGAGTAAACCGTTTGATAGAAAATTTTCACAGCCTTGTTACCGAAATATTTGAGTAAGTTTTATTTAAAATATAACTGCCCAGCACTGGTAAATAAGCAAATTACCACTAAAAGGTTACCATTATAAAGAAATTCAGATTACTACTAAAATGAAATATAATATTTATGCGTTTCGGAATTTGCATATACGGCCATGGAAAAGTTTGTTTTCGTCTTCCAACAAAGATGGCGGCACAAATTAAAATGCAAATTTCTTCCAAGTTTATCTGTTTAATTTCTTAGCCAGAAGTTGATCACAACAATATAAAAAATATTGTATAAAATAAAATGAAATAGGCACTTACCGTAAGTGATTTTTAGATTTACTTAAGGTAGGCCTGACCTCAGTTAGGTCCTCGGGGCAGAAATACACCTTTTATATTACATTTCATTTGGAAAACAAAGTCACTGGGACCTATCCTAAGGTAAATACGCAGACCTGGTTTAGAATCTTTTAGCTCGCGGCCGTAGGTAGTATGTTCCTAGAGATTAATTTCAATGCATTCGCCTCAGAAACGGAGACCCACAACAGTAGCACTAATAACCCAAAGTTAGATAAACTTTCGTGTCGTTCAACACTGGTAACTAATTTTAAGTATGCTATTTAAACTTATCTCACTAGTGACTAGCTTAAAACTAATTATATAGCATAGTTATAGTTGAAGACCTATATTTTATGTACAATTAGCTCCTGTATTGCTAAATAATTAATCCCACCCAAACCTACATTCGGAAGGGTTTGTTCCAACGGTTCTGTGTGCGATTAAATTAGGCTAAGAGGAAGTCTTTTGTTTGTTGTGATAGGGTTGTTTAACTTCTTTTGCAACATTTAAGGTCATATGACGGAAGGGACCTACAGCTTTACGTGGAATCCGAACCACGGATCGCTACATCATCAGGACGCAGAGGACGGTCTCCCATCCAACTGCTCTCCAAACCGAATGTCAATAAGACAAAAATCGAGACTGCAGAGTTCAGTCTGAGTAAGTATTTAGATTCTAGGCATATTAAGCGCTAAAAATTTGAAAGAGTATAGTACTGTACTGATACAAATCGTAAGTTTAGATGTAGGCATACTTTTAGTGCGACAGAACATAACCAATCATGCTAACTTTAGAAGTTTAGGCCTAGGCTTAGGTAGCCAACACTTCTTTTGCAGAATAGTTGTAATTTGCAGCCGTCTGTTGCTACCTTATATAAAAACATTTTGAATTAGATAGGTCAAAGTTTATAAATGAAAAAAGGTTTAAATAATTTCCAAGTTTAGAAAAAAAAAAATCTAAGGAAAATGCAACTACATTTAAATAATGAAGAGAAATTTTATAAAGGTACATAATTTCGCATTGTAGTATGATTTCATTCTTAAAAAGGAACAATAATAGTTTTGTGATGAGACAGTTAAACTACACTCCGATAAAATCAAAGACAACGCTCTACACACTCATTACATTTAAACTTTCAACCAGAGCATTTTTTAACCTAGTGAGTGGGCGACATGAATGTCACCCAGTGAATGAAATTTTAGGGTACTGGGCGACAAGGAATTTTCAAAATTTGTCAAAATAGAGTTGTCTTGGAAGTTGTCTTGAGAGCATTGTCTTGGAAGCCATATAAATACATATAATACATACACATATGCCACAATTAGAACTGTTTAGCTTAAATGTAAATATGAAATTTACATTGAATATTTATATATAGATAATGCTATGTTATTTCAGACCACACGGGGATGGTGGCCTGATTAGGGAACATCCGGATCCATAGTATCCTTATTCCAGGGGTGTGTTGGGACCGGTTCGGTCCGGTTCGTCCGAACCGGTTGTTAAATTTTGATTGGATCACCGAACCGTTTGTTTGTTTTTAACAAATATTTAACAGTCAGTAGAAATTTATTTATATCTAAATTTTTTTCATTTTTTCAGGATTTTATAGAAAAATATAGGTAGTATCACAAGCAGTGGTCGTGTCAATATTTATTTATTTTTTTATGAAAAATTAGTTTATTTTTAGATAATTATGTCATTAGTAGTATAAAGAATATGTTAAATAATTTCTGCCAAAATGTTACAAAATGCTGTTTGGAAAAGCTAAAATGCGTTGGATTCCGGGGCTCCGCCCCAGACCCCGCTGGGGGAGCTACTGCTCACCCCAGACCCCCTAGCTTAATGACTCGCGCCATTGGCGCTCGCCGATTTGCACCCCTATCTGTATCAGAACCGGTTGTTAAGAAATTGCAGCACACCCTTGCCTTAATCGCCCCTCCCCCCCTACTTCCCGATCTGCCTTTGTCGCCCAGTTGGAAAAGCTTAAAAAATGTTCTGCTTTCAACGTCTGCGGACTAGTAAAATAAAAAAGACAAAATATAAACCCTGTTAATATAACGCTTTTCAGGCGTTGTATCTCTCCTTTGTAAAGTTGACATTATTGAGACTGTATAAATTTAACAAAGGTCGGGCCATATGTCAAAGATGTGAAATACAAAAGCAGTTTTATAAATACCTTAAAAAACATTTCAGAAATAGGTGATACACATCAGTGAACACACTATACATGATGCGTATCAAAATACACAACAGAAAGTTAAAAATGCAATATTTTCTTGAAAGAACAATTCTGATAACGTCTTTTTTTGCAAAATTAATAAAAAAAGATTAATGCATTTCCTTTATATATATATATATAATTTTTTTTTATTAAAATTCAACCGATGTTTGAAAAAAAAACGAACCTTTATTGTTATAATTTTTAATACTGTAGAATTTAATATATACCTCGTACTTCGTAACCTCGTAGCAGTTCCGTGCGTTGGTCTCTCTTCACACGAAAGTCAAGCTGGTGGCCCCGCCTCTAGGCCTGGCTCGGTGGAGGAGCGAGTTGCTCTCTTGCGCTCTTCATCGCACATAACCAGATACACTCGGCTCATCTGGTACCGTCCTGAGCTAAGCATCTAGTCTTCTTTTGAAGATTTCAACTTTGACCACTGCGACGTTCCTGAGGTTCTTTGGAAGCTAGTTAAAAAATCTTGGTCCCCTGACAACCAAGCTATTTCCTTCGGTGTTGAAGGTGTCCCTTGTCGGGCCTTTAGTTTGGGAACACTACGACACATTCTGCCTTTCCTATTTCCCAGTGTTGTTTGGATAGTAATTGGGTTTAGTTTGAGGTTTGGTACCAGTTTTTCGACCATTTTCCATATGTATATTATGGTGTATCTCTCTCTTCTTTCCAGCGAATACAAATTTAAATTATGCAGTCTTTCCCAGTAGTTGAGTTCTTTGCAGTCATCAATCTTGGCTGTGAAATTTCTTTGAATTTCTTCTACTTTATTAATTTCTCCCTTTTTATATGGGGACGTCAAGAGTAAGTAGTATTCATGTTTTGGTATGATCAGTGTTTTGAGAAAGGGAATCATTACTTTCTTGTCCCTTCTTTTAAAGGTTCTTAGTACCTGTCCCGCGACTGTTTTTGCTTTATTTGTCGCTATCTGATTTTGTGTCGCATCATCGGTCATTATAACCCCCAAATCTATCGCTTTCTTGCTTCTCTGAATTTCCATTCTATCTGGATCATAATATGCTGTCTGTTTAAGTTCCTCATTTCTTCCACATCTTAAGAGCTGAAATTTCTCGGTGTTAAATTTCATGTTATTGTCTTCTGACCATTTGTATATTTTGTTCGTGTCTCTATGAAGGGCCTCCTCTCTCTCTCTCTCTCTCTCTCTCTCTCTCTCTCTCTATATATATATATATACACACAATAACCATTTATATATTTTTCATCCTCTAATATTCTTGTCATATAATTTCAATGGAATAACCAAAGAAAATGTGGAAGAGGGAACACAAAAGAAAATTTTAAGTGTGCAAAGAAAATTATTACAAAAAATGAATACACATTCCAAGCAAATTGTCAATTAATTTTAATATATCAAAATATATATTAGAGGCATATTCATACTTGAAACAAAGGCTGTTATTCTAACTACCCAAAAGCAAAATAAACTTTTTTTTCAAGTAGAACCTACCTTTAAATTTAACATAGAAATTAGGTTTCATATTTCATTTTTTAACATTTTCAATGAGAAAAGGAATTTCAGAATTAATAAATTTTCACACACACACACACACACACACACACACACACACAAAAACGTGCTTGGGTTGCCACTAGTGATGTACTGATTCCAAAATTTAACCCATGCCAATGCCGATTCTTTGCCTATATTTTAAAAAATCATTTCTCTTCATAAATTTTACTAATCTAATGTGAAAACTTTAAATTTTCATATTTTTACATTTTAAATTTGTTTAAATGCTTTTCCTTAGGTCACTCCACAATATACAGTACCAGAATTTGTTACTCATATACTGTAGCTAAACAAACAAACAAACAAACAAAACATCTTTATTGCGGATCATTCACAATTCATAGACACTTAAGCTAACATACAAGTGCAATATTACGTATTATACAAAAATAAGGCCAACATAGCCACTTAACTTAACATACAAGTACAAAAATAAGGCCAACATAGCCATTTAACTCAACATACAAATACAATCTTATTATAACACAACTTAATATGCATACTGTATATAATCTTTGCTACATTACAGAAATAAGGTATTGTAAACCAGCAGTTGTCTGAATTAAGATTGCCATATAGGTGAGAGGTACACAGTAACTGAAGACAGGACATTGCACAATAACACATTAGAGCCGTTTTGGACCCTAGTAATGAAATTATATATATTCTTCCGTATTAACACTTGACACGTAGGTAGGTTACGCATAGTAAACGTAAAACTGGCACTGCACCATTTTGGTTCCCTACATAGCATACGGAAAATATTATTATAAGCAACAGAGAGTTTATTCATAGCAGTTTTTGTATAGTTCCACCACAGATGAGATGTATACAATGCAGTACAGTAAGTTCTGAAAAGATAAGTTTTAAATGATTCTGAAAACATACCAAATTTCCTTACGAGCATGTTACCCTGTACATACAGCTTTTTTACGTTGCCTCTCAATATCAAGTTCATCTTGCAGCTCGTGAGTAATTACATGACCTAAGTACTTACATGTCTTTGGCAGGTATTGTCTGACCATTCATTTCAAAAGACCCACATGAAACATGTTTCAGTAGATTACACCTAAAACTCAAAATACAACTCTTTGCCCCATTATAAGTGATGTCATTTTCTATACCATATTGTTTACATATCTTTAATAGTACTCTCAGCCCATGGAGAGAGGGTGACAGAAGAACAAGGACATCAGCATACATTAAATGATTATATACAGAAAAGATAGGGTGATAATATACCCCCTTGCCGAACACCATTAGTTACCTTAAAACCTGATGATACAGTTTTATCACTCAGTAAAATAAAATAATTTTTTTTTTTATATAAATTGAATACCAATATTTAAAGTAACTGTTTTTCCTTACGTTGAGGGTATTTTTTTTCCTTCAATAATGTCAACAACAACAAAATTTCCATTAAAATTTCAAGTACCTGGTGGCCATTTTGAATAAAAAATTGATATAAATTTGGGTTTATAAAATTATTAAGATTCTTAAAATAAAGTGAACATAATAAAATGGTTTAATATATAAATTATGAAGTACAACTTAATACATAATTATTATTAATTAATAAAGAGTAGGAGATTACGATAGTTTATAATATTTAAAAATCAGCTAGTTAGAGAAAATGTAAATTTATGGGTAACTTAACTTATAAAGCTTTACCTTTATCGTGAATGTAAAATATTTTTATAAATTACACTTTGAAATGAGTATAAATTATCGTAAATAATGTTTTTTTGTCTGTTAAATTTTCTATAAATATAGATTTTGTTTTCGAATAAAAAATTTTAAATTTCAAAGAATCGGTGAGACAATCGGTAAATTTGGCCGATGCCGATGCCAAAACAAAGGGTCGATTCTGCCGATGCCGATTAATCGGTACAACACTAGTTGCCACCTCTGGTCGGAATAAATGAGAATTGCGAAATCTCCGGATTTTCATGCATTCTCGGATCTATGAGCAGATTTTATAATTTAAATAGTTTTGGAGATAATTTTTGGAATCTTTATACAAATTTGAAGTTTTATTTAAAATTATGGACTTTTCCAGTTTATGTACCGTTTTCTACAGTACATTACATACAGCAGAGTAAACATCCTGTGCCCAAGTGACGAAAGTTATAATGTGGGTTAGGTTACGTTACGTTAGGTTACGTTAGGTTAGGTTATCAAGAACTCATTTTTGATCACTCATTTTTGATCTGAAAAGAAGCAAAAATAAATTATATGAAAAACGGTACACAAACTGGAAAAGGTCCAAAATTGTTTTTGCTTTATTATGTATTTCAATAAACTTCGCTATTTTTCAAAGAATATATTTCACTGCAGAGGCACACAAGGCCCGTGCCCCGAATCCATTTGGTGCTTTTGAAAAAATCAAAATAGAGAACCATGATCGGTATCGTAATGATACTTTATTAAAAGACAAAACAGGAGGTATACATCGACTCTTCCCGAATAATTTCTACTTAAACATTTTATATATTATTATTATGTTTTATATACGAAAACAAAGTTTAATATTTAAAACTATGATGTTCAATTATGTATTTTTGCAGGATCGTTTTGCGTTTGTAAATTTACACTGTTACTGCGCCATCATGGCGCCATCATGGCGCCATCATGTCGGTAGCCTCTGGGAAGCGTGCCATCCTTTCAATATATTACTTGTTTTTGTTCTGGAGTTAACTATCATTCTATTAGAAAAAAATCTGGAAAGATCAAAATTATCTAGAGATATACAGATTATCTGTAGGTATGGTACACTGCCTCTGTTTTGTAGTTATCAGTTACATACTCGTATTACCAATTTTAATTAAAAAATTAACTATTTTGTAGTTATTAATTACATTCTCTTATTACCAATTTTAATTAAAAATTAACTATTTTGTAGTTATCAGTTACATACTCTTATTACCAATTTTAACTTAAAATTTAACAGTGTAATTCGAAGTACGTACATTCATGCGTTTATGGGACAGTATTTTTTGTACGTGGCTGTTTGTTCTTATGTTCTTTATAATCAAATAATCAATCAATAACAAAGTAAAGTACGGAGAAGCGTTTCCGCTCCTAAAAAATTTCTAATATAAAATCTCCGAACTCGGGAAGCTTTGGAGGTAGCGACCGTAATACGTGAGCATCTCCGCATTAAGCGAGGTACCGACTTTTTTAAATCCATGTAAAATCTAATCTAAAAATTTAATTAACCAAATCTAATTTAACCTGACCCAACTTTAGTGCCATCGAACCGAGAAGGGCGTTATAAGCGTTTTGGTCATAATGAGGACTCGAAGGGTGGTTTCTGTTAAGTCATTAAATAGGGAAGTACTCGTTAATCTAACCTAACCTAATCTAACCAAAATTTAACTAACCTAACCCAGTATAACCTGACCTAATCAGGACGAACATATTTTCTCGAGAAAAATGTTTCTAGGATTTTTATACAAATTTTGTATTGTTCCGAGGTACCAAAAGTGTTACCTTACAAAAAAATATTACCCCACTACATATGTGAATTATCGCACACTCGACCTCTCTTATGCCCAATTACTTAACCGCACGCACACACTATATATATATATATATATATATATATATATATATATATAAACCTTAATTTAAGTCCTAAATTTGTGAGATAAGTAAAAATATATAATTTTAGATCAAAATTACATTTCCTTGTGGCCAAAATTTCCATTTATTTATGATTCCTTAGGGCTTAATAAAATTCTCGGTGGCCTCAAGGCCATAATATTTAATATTTATCTGCTACGCAGACTATTAATTTTTCCGAAATAATTATTTACTGAAAGAACCCTACAATAATCTTTAAAGTGAATAATGAATGGATGAATGGAAAATGAATGAACAAAAAAAAAAAAAAAATGAAAAATGTATTAAATATTTCACGCAATTACTTTTCTTCAGAATATATTTATTTTTGTTTTGGTGGGGTCGATTCGCCCGTTTCGCGCATCTAAGGTCATATGACGGAGGGATCCTACACCTTTATACGTGGGATCCGAGCCACGAGTGGCTACATCATCTTAAGCGGAAGACGGTTCCCCATCCAACTACAGTACTACCTATACCCGCGTCGCTTAACTTTGCTGATCGATGGAAGCGGTGCTACGACATGTCATACCATAGCAGTATATAGAATATGCTTGTATAAAACTTTTCATGAACTGCTTCGACTGTAACTGTTTAAGTTAGATCGATAACCGTATGTCCATTTAAACAAAGTGTTTTGTGTCTGTAATGCAGACAGTGAAGATGTGACATATAAATAGGGGGGTGGGGTCACAATATATATTTATGGGATCTAATTTCGCAATTAAATACATGAAATAAGTAAATAAACGAAAAAGGTATTTTAACAATATATTTTAATTAGTATTTGTTTATATTTTGCTAATCCCTCCTAACTTTCTTGTTCAACACTCTACAGAGATATATATTTTTGGCTTCTTACCTTTTCCCTTCATTCCCTGACGAGGTGTACTGTTGGATACACGAAAGGCCTTGGAATCGCTTTTTATTTTTCCTTGTGGATGTACATTATATATATATATATATATATAATCCTTTTTTGTAGAAAAAAGTATCGGTACTCAGATTTGACGTACTCCCGGGGGTGGGGAAAATAACGGAGTTTTTAATTTTTTGAAAAAAGGTGCCGGTACTGCGTACCGCCAGAAAAAAAGCAATATATATATATATATATATTATATATATATATTGTGTTTCAGGTCGACCCTGAAATATGGAAATTGGCGGAATTTGTAGCAGGTTGGTAGTAATTCAATGTAGTACAAATTAGGTCAAACTACTAATTTCGCCAATTTCCATATTGCTAGGGTCAACCTGAAACACCGTATATATATATATAATATATATATATATAATATAATATTTCCCAGATTTTTTCCATGTTTTATCCACAATCCATGCATTACGACAGGACCTATATATGATTTTGTCGTAAAATGTTGGTTGTCTGGGATAGGACTTTTGTGTACCATGTCCATACACCTTAAAGTGGTATATACAGTTCTCAGTCAGTTTATCCGTGATTGAAGGACGGTCCATAATGACGGATAACCCAGTTTCATGGTTAAACAAATATACCTCGCCGGTGGGTGGGTGGCGCAACTGCTGCTGCCCACCACCACTAACTGGCTTCCCACCTAGAGCGCCACCAACAGTATTATTCTATCACAGTATAATATACAATTAATTAGTTTTTGCTCACCACAAGAGGCGAAGATACGCAAAGCCACAAACGCACATGCGTACGCTGTGAAGCGCGGAGAGACACTGACTGAGGCGCCCTGTGATGTTCCTCACTATGGTCTGGCGGGAGCCAAGCTGCGGATGTAAATACCTCGCCAAATCAAAGTTAACTCAGTGTCATGATCACGGATAAGTGTACAATAGTTACAATTAGTAAATCGCGTTTCACCCGATTCACGGTTGAGTGAATCACGAATAACTGCGTGCGTACTGTATCTATACCCAATATACCCAAGTATTTCCGTCAACAAACTATATACATGGTGGCGCAAAAGTCGCGCATTATAGGATTTTTCAGTGTTGATTATAATATATTAATTTTTTCTTTTAGATAGGGGATGGCTGCGAAATTAATAATAGACGAGAGGGTGAGCTTGGTTTTAATGCATGGAATACCAGGTACAAATCAATGAATCAGTACAGAATTTAAATTCTGTACTACAAATCGATGAATCGGTACAGAATTTAAATTCTGTACTACAAATCGATGAATCGGTACAGAATTTAAATTCTGTACCGATTCATCGAGTCGTTGTACCTGATATTCCATACATTAAAACCAAGCTCACCCTCTCGTCTATTGTTAATTTCGCAGCCATCCCCTACCTAAAAGAAAAAAATAATCTATTATAATCAACACTGAAAATTTCTATGATGCGCAACTTTCACGCCACCCTATATATATATATATATATATATATATAGAGAGAGAGAGAGAGAGAGAGACCTTCTACTTATGAAGTCTGAATAGTGAATATTCAGTGATACGTTCATTTTAATATTTTCAGAGCATTTTTCGTGAGAATGCTTTTCTATACCTTCATTTCTTTCATTTTTTTATTTATTCTAAAATTAAGAAGTGGTTCAGAGCTCTTAAGTAAAAAAAATAAAAAATGAAAAAAAAATAAAAAAAAAGGTGGACTAAAATCTCTAATGTTTAACCCGTGAAATGTAAAAAACTTATCTTTATGCATAAATAATATTTTATATTCTTTAACTGGAAAGAAATGAGATTTGTATTTATATATATATATAATTATATACAGGGTGTCCCGTAAGTCTGGACCCATAGGGAAAAATAATAAAATTACAAAATAGTCCAAAAATTTATTACATAATCTGTTCAAAGTGTCCGCCGTTGTGTCGCACACATAGTTGAAGACGTAATCTCCACTGCGACAGCACTTTCTGAATCACAGTCGCAGAAATTTCTTGACACGCCTCCACAATGCGTGCTTTAAGGTGGAAAATGTTCTGAAGTTTGACCTCGTACACTTTGGCTTTCAAGTGGCCCCACAAATAAAACTCCAGCGGAGTAAGATCATAATAAAAAAATAATAAAAATAATAATAAAAATAATAAAAAAATATATTATAAATAAATTTTTGGACTATTTTGTAATTTTATTATTTTTCCCTATGGGTCCAGACTTACGGGACACCTGTATATATATATATATATATACACAAACTCAGAATGGTTCCCTGAGAACATTATATGTTAAACACAGACCGTGCATGGAACAAGGAACTCTTCTGGGAAAATTAAATCCACTATAGTCCGAATAAGTAATGGTAAATGACAAATACCATAGTTTTTTTCCTTTTTCATGATTTTAGCCCGACGTGGGCAACGGGTCTCTCGCAAAGAGATCCCATAAATATAGCTTCCCTCACCAGCTATCTGCAAAGCAGACAGGATCCAGCTTTGGGACGTGGATCTAGGGTTTAAAGCAAACCTAGATCCCTACACTCAGAACCTCTATATAAGTAAAAGACTCGTTGCATTCACGTCGTGTTGAATAAATCAAAGAAAAAGGGGGTAACTATTGTATTTTTAGCCAAAAAAAACCAAAACTTAAACCTCAACCGGGACATTGAGCGTCCACTTTTCAAGGCACGAAACACGTCCGTTTAGTATACACAAACTCAGAATGGTTCCCTGAGAACATTATATGTTAAACACAGACCGTGCATGGAACAAGGAACTCTTCTGGGAAAATTAAATCCACTATAGTCCGAATAAGTAATGGTAAATGACAAATACCATAGTTTTTTTCCTTTTTCATGATTTTAGCCCGACGTGGGCAACGGGTCTCTCGCAAAGAGATCCCATAAATATAGCTTCCCTCACCAGCTATCTGCAAAGCAGACAGGATCCAGCTTTGGGACGTGGATCTAGGGTTTAAAGCAAACCTAGATCCCTACACTCAGAACCTCTATATAAGTAAAAGACTCGTTGCATTCACGTCGTGTTGAATAAATCAAAGAAAAAGGGGGTAACTATTGTATTTTTAGCCAAAAAAAACCAAAACTTAAACCTCAACCGGGACATTGAGCGTCCACTTTTCAAGGCACGAAACACGTCCGTTTAGTATACACAAACTCAGAATGGTTCCCTGAGAACATTATATGTTAAACACAGACCGTGCATGGAACAAGGAACTCTTCTGGGAAAATTAAATCCACTATAGTCCGAATAAGTAATGGTAAATGACAAATACCATAGTTTTTTTCCTTTTTCATGATTTTAGCCCGACGTGGGCAACGGGTCTCTCGCAAAGAGATCCCATAAATATAGCTTCCCTCACCAGCTATCTGTGTTTAACATATAATGTTCTCAGGGAACCATTCTGAGTTTGTGTATACTAAACGGACGTGTTTCGTGCCTTGAAAAGTGGACGCTCAATGTCCCGGTTGAGGTTTAAGTTTTGGTTTTTTTTGGCTAAAAATACAATAGTTACCCCCTTTTTCTTTGATTTATTCAACACGACGTGAATGCAACGAGTCTTTTACTTATATAGAGGTTCTGAGTGTAGGGATCTAGGTTTGCTTTAAACCCTAGATCCACGTCCCAAAGCTGGATCCTGTCTGCTTTGCAGATAGCTGGTGAGGGAAGCTATATTTATGGGATCTCTTTGCGAGAGACCCGTTGCCCACGTCGGGCTAAAATCATGAAAAAGGAAAAAAACTATGGTATTTGTCATTTACCATTACTTATTCGGACTATAGTGGATTTAATTTTCCCAGAAGAGTTCCTTGTTCCATGCACGGTCTGTGTTTAACATATAATGTTCTCAGGGAACCATTCTGAGTTTGTGTATACTAAACGGACGTGTTTCGTGCCTTGAAAAGTGGACGCTCAATGTCCCGGTTGAGGTTTAAGTTTTGGTTTTTTTTGGCTAAAAATACAATAGTTACCCCCTTTTTCTTTGATTTATTCAACACGACGTGAATGCAACGAGTCTTTTACTTATATAGAGGTTCTGAGTGTAGGGATCTAGGTTTGCTTTAAACCCTAGATCCACGTCCCAAAGCTGGATCCTGTCTGCTTTGCAGATAGCTGGTGAGGGAAGCTATATTATGGGATCTCTTTGCGAGAGACCCGTTGCCCACGTCGGGCTAAAATCATGAAAAAGGAAAAAAACTATGGTATTTGTCATTTACCATTACTTATTCGGACTATAGTGGATTTAATTTTCCCAGAAGAGTTCCTTGTTCCATGCACGGTCTGTGTTTAACATATAATGTTCTCAGGGAACCATTCTGAGTTTGTGTATACTAAACGGACGTGTTTCGTGCCTTGAAAAGTGGACGCTCAATGTCCCGGTTGAGGTTTAAGTTTTGGTTTTTTTTGGCTAAAAATACAATAGTTACCCCCTTTTTCTTTGATTTATTCAACACGACGTGAATGCAACGAGTCTTTTACTTATATAGAGGTTCTGAGTGTAGGGATCTAGGTTTGCTTTAAACCTAGATCCACGTCCCAAAGCTGGATCCTGTCTGCTTTGCAGATAGCTGGTGAGGGAAGCTATATTTATGGGATCTCTTTGCGAGAGACCCGTTGCCCACGTCGGGCTAAAATCATGAAAAAGGAAAAAAACTATGGTATTTGTCATTTACCATTACTTATTCGGACTATAGTGGATTTAATTTTCCCAGAAGAGTTCCTTGTTCCATGCACGGTCTGTGTTTAACATATATATATATATATATATATATTATATAAATTTTGTTTGATTAGATTGTTAAACGTTTGTAAATAAAAAAGTATATAATAATTACAGGGTGTCTTTAATTTTACACAGAATACACAAAAAGGTAGAGATAAATGGGGGTTTCAAATTATAGAGATTCTGAGTTCTTAGTTCAGTTTGTGTAGAACAAGCCTGAGGTGATATGAATGTGCTGGTGATCGGAATGGGGAGGAAACAAACTTGCGGTGTAGTATCTCCGATGCGGATTATCCACAAAGGCATAGAAATTGATTCCAATATACGTGTTCATTGGATTATGATGACACGGAGCATTCCAATGGTGATGAACCACGTACGGATGTCTCGTTAGTACGTTGACCCTATATTACTTGCCAATGATGCTGGGAGCTGCTGAACGGGTGCGTGGGTAGAGCGGTGTTTTGGAAACGGTGATGCCTTTACTCGCTGTCTAAAACTTAATCTATAAGTAATCAGTGTTAAAGAATATACCTTACCTTTAAATACCTTTACACGATATGGTTTCCAACGACGGTTCAGGATCGATCTGCGGTCGACTCCTCGGCAGCATCAGCCTCATTTGCGGGATTTGGTGGAGGAGAGAATTAGTTTTCACTCTCCTCCTGCATAATCTTCGAGAAAGACCAGAAATTAGTTCAGTGCTCAGGCCAGACGAGAGTGGCCCGCTGTTTATTATTTACCAGCACCTCAGTCTCTCTTCACTTCGCTTTTGGGAAACGGTGTTACCCACTGAGATACATATATATATATATATATATATACACACACACATTTAATTAGTTAACGCCTGTATGATGAATCGTGCACATACGGGGGGGGGGCGGTAATAAGAGTATAAATAAATAATTAATCTTGGTTTTGCTTCCACCCGAATTGTTTATTCTGACGAAGGTCAAGCTTCTTGCTCCCCCTTAGACCTACAGCTTAACGTGGAATCCGACCCACGACCCCACGACCCACCACGGGTTGTCAGAAATTACAGAGTCAAACAAAGTCTTCGACCGGATTCGATCTCATGACATCCCAATCAGCAGCCCAGCGTCTTAACCACTAGACTACCCAGTGTACCCATTTATTACCAACCAATTTTATTGTATAGAAGAATAAACAGCTGGGTTTGCTGGGCGCCAATTGCGGTCACCGCCGTCACCGGGTATCGAACCCGGGGCCGGTAGAGTCATAGTCAGCGATGCTAACCACTACACCACGAGGCGCATATACTATAGTGTGCATAAACATTTACTAATTTTCTTGCAGTGACCCAATATTTGATGTTGAGAATATAACATTTTTCGTAATTCAGTTACCAAAGGTGTTTAGTCTCTCAAGAAGTGTCCAAATTTTTATAACACACCAGTAAAGTTTCGTGCGTCGGTCTCTCTTTACACGAAGGTCAAGCTAATGACCCCACCTCTAATCTGGATTGATGGAGGCGCGAGTTGCTCTCTCGCGACCTCCATCGCACATAGCCAGGCACAGCCGGCTCATCTGGTACCGGTCCTGAGCCAGGCATCTAGTCTTCTTTTGAAGATTTTAACTGACCCCTGTGACGTACCTCAGGTCCTTTGGAGTTGTTAAAGTCTTGGCTCTATTTTCCTTCAGTGTTTGAGGTGTCTCCTTGTCGGGCCTTTAGTTTGGGAACACTACAAATTCAACCTTTTCCTATTTCCCAGTGTTGTTTTGGGTGTTTAATTGGGTTTAGTTTGAGGTTTGGTACCAGTTTTTCGTTATTTTCCACATGTAAATTATGGCATAATCTCTCTCTTCTTTCCAACGAATCAAATTTAATTACGTAGTCTTTTTCAAGTAGTTGAGGTCTTCGCAGCCATCATCTTGGCTGTGAATTCCTCTGGACTTCTAGTTTTTAATTCCTTCCATTTTTTTTTTTGTATGGGGACGTCAAGACCTAAGCAGTATTCAAGTTTTAGTATGATCAGTGTTTTGAGAAGGGGAATCATTACTTCTCGTCCCTTCTTTTGAAGGTTCTGAGTAGCTGTCCCGTAACTGTTTTCTGCTTTGTTTATCGCTATTTTTGATTCTGTTTCAAATTTCGCATCATCTGTCATTATTAACTCTAAATCTTTTGCTTTCCTGTGTCTGAATTTCCTGTCTAATCTGGAGCATTGTATGTTTAAGTTCTGTTTAAGTCCTTCATTTCTTTCATATCTCAAGAGCTGAAATTTCTCGGTGTTAAAATTCATGTTAGTGTCTTCTGACCATTTGTATATTCTCTTTGTGTCCTTTTGTAGGGCTTCCACCAATTCTGCATTGCCGATTTTTCTGCTGAACTTTGTATCGTCGTCAGAGAAGGATGTTACTAGACTGTTGTCGTCTACTTCATTGTCTATGTCTGTCAGTATGATTATATATATATATATATATATATATATATATATATATACACACATTTAACTGCAATGACCGCGCAGTATATTAACGTATAGAAACGACGTAAGTATAGAGGAGTGTTCCGCACACGAGGAAGAGAAATAACAAACAAATGAAAAATAAGGCACCCGCCCGGGAATCGAACCCAGGATCTTCCAATTGCCGGTCAGACGTGCTAACCACTACACCACGGAGCAACGATAGTCAGAAGTTGTAATTCTCCTACATAGGGCAGAAACCAATGCCTTGAGAGGGCACCCTCGCAAATCGTGAATATGTACATTTAACTGCAATGACCGCGCAGTATATTAACGTATAGAAACGACGTAAGTATAGAGGAGTGTTCTGCACACGAGGAAGAGAAATAACAAACAAATGAAAAATAAGGCACCCGCCCGGGAATCGAACCCAGGATCTTCCAATTGCCGGTCAGACGTGCTAACCACTACACCACGGAGCCACGATAGTCAGAAGTTGTAATTCTCCTACATAGGGCAGAAACCAATGCACTGTCTGTGTGTATCATAAAAAACTCAGGGGACCATTCTGAGTTCATTCCCATCTTGAAACGGACATGTTATGTGCCTTGAAAAGTGGACGCTCAATTCTGCCAGTTGAGGTTTAAGTTTTGGTTTTGGCTAAAAATATAATAGTTACCCCTTTTTCTTTTTCTTTGATGCATTCAATCTGACGTGAAGGCAGCGAGTCTTTTGCTTATATTGAGGTTCTAAATGTAGCATGGCTAGGTGCTTTAAACCCTAGATCCATGTCCCAAAGCTGGATCCTGTCTGCTTTGCAGATAGCTGGTGAGGGAAGCTATATTTATGGGACCTCTTTGCGAGTGACCCGTTGCCCACGTCGGGCTAGCATCATGAAAAAGAAAAACTATGGTATTTGTCATTTACCATTACTTATTCGGACTATAGTGGATTTAATTATCCCAGAAGAGTTCCTTGTTCCATGTACTGTCTGTGTGTATCATAAAAAACTCAGGGGACCATTCTGAGTTCATTCCCATATATATATATATATATAAGGTGTGTGTGTGTGTGTGTGTGTGTGTGTGTGTTTTAAATTCCTTGTTTTATTAAATTTATTGAAAGTATGAAAGAGATGAATCTTTGTTTCAATTCATTTTCGCTTTTCTTCTTTCCTTTCGTTTTGTTTGTTTCAACGTCTGGCGGCGATTGGGCCTTCCATTAAGCCTTTCCCTTGATCGACGCCTCACCATCGACCAGAGCAGCCCCGCCTCGTTCGTCCTCTCGCTCTCACTCTCCCTTCCTAAAATTTTGTCTTCGTCTTCCCTCTCCCTCGTCGGTGGTCTCTCTCTCTCTCTCTCTCTCTCTCTCTCAATCTCTCTCTCTCTCTTCGAGAAAGGAAGTTAATTAAGAAAACGCACCGTAAAAATGACTGCGTCAAATGCGCTTGACAGTTTAAGGTGCGAAAAGGACCGTCATTAAGGGACAATGGAGGCGTAGAGTGTCTCATTCGCTCTATCGCTCTTCTTCATCGGCCATGGCAATGGAATTCATTTTTATAGTAATGACATTTCCATTCAAATTCTTCTCATACTCCACATTCCATATATATATATATATATATATATATATATATATATATATATATATTATATATATATATATATATATATATATATATATATATATATAACCCACAAAGAAAACGAAAAATGATTCCGAGGTCTTTCGTGTATGCAACAGTACACCTTGTCAGGGAATGAAGGAAAAATGCAAGATGATAAAAATATATGCTATGTACATCAAAACAGAATAGTAGGAAGAGATTAGCAAATGGTTAACAAATACCGATAAAGGGCAAAAGATATTTTAACAAGATATTGTCAATTTTATACATTCCTGAACTGTTACTGAAATTATTTTTAAAATGGATGAATGCACATTCTAGAATATTCCTTTCAATTATATCTGTTTTGAACGAGACCGTTAGAACTCTCCCACTTAATACTATGATTACATGTATATACATAGGTAAACGATGCATTAGAATTATTTGCTACATGGATATTTATGCTGTTTTACTCTGATATCTAAATCTTTTTCCGTTTGACCTATATAAATTGAAATACATTGTGTACATCCGATGAACACATACGGCCAACAGCATTATCCGGGCTATTCTTTATTCGGCGAGATTTAACCGAGATGTAACACAAAGTTAACAATCCCACAAGACCTATTGTTATCTCAGTAAGCTCCGTAACCTTTAAGCTAACTAAATGGTAAGTCAGTTTATTAACCCCTTTAGTTGGATCTATTTCCGAATCCCATATTATAAATAGCATGGATCTTATTAACAAATTGAAGTTTCCTCATGATCCTAACTTCAAACTGGTAAGTTTTGATGTACTCGTATTTACTCACAAAAGTCCCTGTAGATGACTTACCGCGACTTTTTCAAAGATAAGATCTCTGAGTATTCGTTCCCTGTTCAACACAACACTCTTACTGAATTAATTAAACTTTGCGTCAAAGATTGTAAATTTCAGTTTGAAGATAAGTTTTACGCTACGTCGTTTGTATTGGCAATGGGAAATTTCCTCTCACCTGTATTCGCTAAGTTATATATGGAAATTTTTGAAAGTAGAATTTTGCCCACTACTGTCAGTTTTAGCCTTGTCTGGTACTGGTATATAGATGATGTTTTATGCCTTTGGCCTAAAAGTTTGGATGTTAATGAATTTCTTTGTAGGCTCAACAATTTAGTCTCATCTATAAAATTCACTGTTGAAAAAGAAAACGAATACTTATCATTTCTGGATCTAAAACTTCTGAGATGCATGAATAAATTCAAATTTGAAATTTTCCGCAAGCCTACTAATAATAACTTATGTGCATTTTTTTCTGGCCATCATCCCTCGATAACATCTTATTTTTTCTTCTATGTTTCTCAGAGCATTGAGAATTGTCAGTCCTGATTTTTTAGATTCTGAGTTATGTAATATCATGAATATTGATACTAAATTATGTTAGCCTATTCCCTTTCTAGATACTGTTTTAGGAAAGTTAAGAAAAGGTATTATAATAGTGTAATTGTAAATGAAGTTCATTACAAAAATATCCTTAGCATACCTTACCATGTAAATTTTAAATATGTTCTGACCTTCCTTAAAGCAATTGGCATGAATGTAGTCTTTAAGTAACATAATACGGTTAAATCAAGCCTAATAACGAATAGCCCCGATAATGCTGTTGGCTCTGTGTATTTGATCGGATGTACACAATGTAACTCAGTTTATGTAGGTCAAACGGGAAAATTTTAGATATCAGAGTAAGACAACATACTGTAAAGCGCGTGTAAAACAGCAAATAATTCTGATGCATTGTTAAACATGTATGGGCATAATCATAGTGGGAGAGTTCTAAAGTTCTCATTCAAAACAAAGGTATAACTGGAGGGAATATTCTAGAATGCACATTCATCTATTTTAAAAATAATTTCAATGACAGTTTGGGAACGTATGAAACTGACAATATCTTGTTAAAATATCTTTTACCCTTTATCAGTATCAGTACTTGTTAACCTTTTGCTAATCTCTTCCTATTCTTTTGTTTTGATATATATATCATATATTTTTGTCATCTTGCCTTTTCCTTTCATTCTCTGACGAGGTGTACTGCTGAATACACGAAAGACCTCGGAATCATTTTTCCTTTTCTTTGTGGGTTTGCATTTTTCATTTATTTCACATGTTTAAGTGTACAATTCACCCCATACACACACACACACACACACACCACACACACACACACACACATACATACATATATATATATAGGGTGAACCAAATGTAGGTGGACAGTAAATGATAACGTTTATTTTGAGAATACATATTTAATTTATTTGTATACTATAAAACAAAATAATATTTAAATAAATTTAATTATAATATTTATATAATATAACACAAACACCATAGTTATAATGAACACCATAGTTTAATAATATATAACACAAACCGTATTCAACCTACTGTCCACCTACTTTTGTTCACCGTGTATATATATATATATATATATATATATATATATATATATATATATATATATATATGAAAATGAAACGGTTTATTTGCACACTATAGTCCATATGACAAATATTAATACAATGATAGTTCATATACTAAGGATAGAAATATATACAATTGATTAGAAATAATACTGCACTGTCGAAGTTAAGTGGAGCTACAGACAGACGTTTTCGTACCAAGAAGTCCATAGCTTAGACTCTAGAGGATAAGTGGCAGGACTCATGGATAACTCAGATGATCGGGTTGGTTGATTTTTTTAATTCTTTGCATTAGACTGTGTTGATCACGTCTTGTTACCTCCGGGAAGCTCGGGACATTGCTGGTAGCAAACATTGGAGAAGCTGAGCATCTCGTGGGTAATTTATGTAAGAGTCTAAAAGACCTGTTGTACAGCAAATTTAGGGTTCTGCCAGAACCTTTTTTATAATTCACCCAGAGTTGCTGACCGTAGATATTACTGCAGAAAGTACGAAAGAGAGTGTCTTTAGCTTCACTTGTACAGAAACGAAAGTTCCTTATGGTCATATTCGCTTTAGCACACAAGCTTCGTGATTTTTTCTTATATCAGAGTCATCACTCAAGGAGCTGGTAATAGTTTGACCCAAATACTTAACTCTTGTACTTCCTCAATTACTTCACCATTCATTTTAAACCTTATATCAGCTGACTGATTACAGCTTTTAGGATGAAATTGCATAACCTAGTTTTGTAACATTAAGAGAATATCATATTTCTGCGAATACACTTCGCAGACGTTTAGTAGCCGATCCAGACCTTTAACAGAGGGACTTATTAACACCATATCATCGGCATAAACTAAGTTATTTATCTATACAACATCCCACATATATACCCTCATGAACTCTGCAGGGATATAGCTATGAGCCAGCATGGCTGATAGGAGCAATGATATATGCAGACATACTACGTCATTTGCATATTTTAAGTGCTCATTCGATAAGTCATCTAAAACTGACGCAGAACCAGTCTAACTCTTTAATTAACCTCTTTACTTCAGAAAATATCAAAGTATTTTCCCTTGTCCCTCCCACAATCGTTTCGCTGCAATCTATCTTAAGATTATCCCTACTCACACTGTTAAGAATGTTAGAGTAGTGGTTTTTCCACAGCTTTGCAATTTCATCCTCCCCCGACACCCCATCGATTGTCGGAGGGAGGATATTTTTGACACCCGTTTGATTCTTAACAAATTTCCAAAATTTTTTATTATCATTATTTATGCGAGTTTCATAGGCTTTTGATGCTCGAATAGACTCTTCTTCCTGTTTACATCGCCTTAAGGCCGCCTTATACTGACCCCGACTTCTACACATATTCATGTATACTGGTCCTAATCTGGGTCTACCATGAAAGCACCACAAATCATAGGCGTCTTTCGATTCCCTCTTCAGGGGGGCAATAAAATCATTCCATCCAGGAATAACGTTAGTATGATAGTTGTCTTTGTATTCTATTCTCTGCTGTATATTAACATTGGACCAATCTACGTGATTATTCTTACCTATTGAGTTCTTGCTAAGTCGTGTTGCGCATAAATTGGTAACGTTAATTAATATTTCTAATGGTCTATGATCAGAAAGAAGGAAATCATGCAAAATATGAACTCTAACAATTCGATCCTTTAGATTATTACTAGTGAGACAATGATCAATCCACCTGGTGGTACCACTCATATCGCTAACGTATGTATGATAAAATTACCACTGGCTACCCCTAATACATCTACATCACTTATACTTAAATTGGCTGACTCGCACATGTTACCCAATTCTACAAAGAATTCCGAGTTCACATGTGCGTTAAAGTCCCCCATTATTATACAGTGAGAATATTTGGGGTTATCTGATAATGACTTAATTTTGTACAGCAAATCAATGTATTCATCTAGATTACTGCCGTTGTTGTATGGTAAATAGCAGTTTACCATTAATATGCAATCATTGTTCACTCGTAATTCAATGCCTAACAACCTTACATTATCGCTTGTTAAAAATTTTATGTTTTGACAAATTTTTCCTTAATAAGAAAGCAACACTACCAAAAGGCCTACCGTACATTAATTCATCTGACAAGTCTACTGCTGATGACGCATGGTACATAAAGTCATCATCAGTGGTGGGCACCGTTAACCAAAAAGTTAACTTCGATAACGATAATCCGTTAACCCCAATTTTTAACTCCGATAACGATAATCCGATAATTTTAATACAAAGTTAACGGAAGTTAACGATAATCCGTTAACGATAACTATTTCTTTACTAACATTTAAAAAAATCAAGGAAAAAGGCTTTAAAACCCATAGAAAATGTTTATTTATGCAAAATCCAACAATAAATAGGTATTTAACTGTATTTTATCAAGTTTTGCAACTTTTTTGCTTAATAACTTTTTTTATTTTTAATAAAAAATGTACTGATTACATGTTTTGAAACCCTTGTAACCACTAACCATTAACTAAATTTTAATTTACCAGAGAATTATTATGGCGGGAACTGAAAGGTAAAATTAAATTTTAGGCACATTTATTAAAGACTATGACACAATGTGCTGGTTGCCCTTCAGAAAGACCAACTTCTCAAAGTTAGGCCCAACTGCCAGTCTTGACTTTTACTAACGTTAAAAGAACCTTCTTACCTTCAATAAAAAGCGCACAACCTCCCCTTGCGAAATCTGGAAGCAGACTGAAGTTATGGCGGTTTGAATTCATTCGCGGAGCGGTGATCTTCCGTGAATGACTCCTCGCAGTTAACGTGTTAACGGACTTTAACAGACTAAATATCGAGTTATCGGAAGTTAACTGGTCCGATAACGATAAATGGAAATTAACTTCCGTTAATAGTCCATTAAAAAAAGTTAACTTCGTTAATTAACTGTTATCGGATTAACGCTTTAGTGCCCAACACTGGTCATCATGGATGGTAGAGAGGAATTTTAGCTCTTGCTAAGGTAGCCAGTGCTCCTGCAGGAGTATCAAATCTGCACTGTCGCAGATTTTATGAACATCTTCAGTTGAATTCCTCACTGACCTTACATTATATGAGACTATTTTCAACAAGTTATCCGCCATGACTGATAGAAAATTTATTATTAGTAAGATTATTATTATTATTATTATTAGTAAGATTATTATTATTATACACAGTACAACTTTCAGGCATTACCTTTAGGGCGCCTATTAATATTATTATTATTATTATTATTATTATTATTAGCATTTTGCCTGTTATCAAATCTCCTGGAAAAGTGAATAAACTTCTTGACAATAATACCGTCTGGCCATTGATTCATATTATACGGGTTGAAATGCCATTTACACCTTTAATTATTACTTTAAAAGAATTATAATACGAAGATTTCGTGTTTAGTTTATTAACTATCACTATACTGTGTTCACCAATGATTTCTTCTATCATGTGTCGAATATCGCTTGCCTCGTATGGGATTGAACTCAGAATGGTCCCCTGAGGTTTTTTCATGATGCACACAGACCGTGCATGGAACAAGGAACTCTCCTGGGAAAAGTAAATTTACTATAGTCCGAATAAGTAATGGTAAATGACAAACACTATAGTTTTTTCTTTTACATGACGTTAGCCCGACGTGGGCAACGGGTCACTCGCAAAGAGGCCCGAAAAATATAACTTCCCTCACCAGCTATCTGCAAAGTAGATAGGATCCAGCTTTGGAACAGGATCTAGGGGTTACAGTTATACCTAGCCTACTATATCCAGAACCTCAATATAAGCAAAAGACTCGTTGCATTCGCGTCGCATTGAATACATAAAAAAAATACAATAGTTACTCCTTTTTCTTTGATGTATTCAATCCGACGTGAATGCAACGAGTCTTTTGCTTATATTGAGGTTCTGGATATAGTAGGTTAGGTGCAGCTGTAGCCCTAAGATCCTGTCCCAAAGCTGGATCCTATCTGGGGAGGAAGCTATATTTTTATATTTTTGGGGCCTTTTTGCGAGTGACCCTGTTGCCCACGTCGGGCTAACATCATGAAAAAGAAAAAAACTAGTGTTTGTCATTTACCATTACTTATTCGGACTATAGTGGATTTAATTTTCCCAGAAGAGTTCCTTGTTCCATGCACGGTCTGTGTGTATCGTGTATATATACCGGGTGTTTCTAAAGTCCCTCACTAATTTGATTTTCAATTTTCTTTGCAGCTAATCGACCAACGACGTTCATCTTGTGGTAAACTCTTACTCAGTAGTTGAGAATTTTTTTGAGTCTACATTTGAAGTTTTGCTCCGTTTTCTTCTGCTACCATGCTGACTCTAGAGCAGAGGTGTAAAATCGCTGCATGGCAGGAGGTTTTTCAATCTGTGGTCGAAGTGCAGCGACGATTCCGGGCAGTCTACGGACAGCATTATGCACCGGATAGGAACACCATCGTCGCCACCCACCGGAAGTTTATGGAGACCGGATCCGTAAAGGACAAACCACGTTCAGGAAGACCTCGAAGTGGGCGGAGTGAGGAGAATGTCGAAAACTGTCCGTGAGGCGTTTACTCAGAGTCAAGGAAAGTCCATTCGGCGAGCTGCTGCGGAACTGAACATCAGCGCGACATCTATCCAACGGATTTTGCGGCGTGGTCTCAAGCTGTATCCGTACAAGATCCAGGTGGTTCAGAAGCTGGAACCTCAAGACTACGATTGCCGGGTGGAGATATGTGAGACACTGCTGCATCACTACGAAAGAGACCATCGATCCTGGAGCACATGTGGTTCAGCGACGAAGCTCTCTTCCATCTTTCTGGTCGCGTCAATCGGCACAACACCCGCATCTGGGGAACTCACAATCCTGCGGAGATCCGTAAACATGAAAGGGACACGCCGAAATTGGTCGTCTGGTGTGCCATCTCCTCAGCTGGGCTGATTGGTCCGTTCTTCTTCCGGGATCAAGATGGAAATTCCGTGAACGTCAACGGAGACAATTACCTTCGTATGCTTCAGGATTCTGCATCCCCCAACTGTCAGCTGTAGCTGACATGCAAGAAGTCATTTTCCAGCAAGACGGTGCCCCTGCTCATTACTCGCGTGAGGTTCGCTCATTTCTGAATAAGCAGTTCCCGGATCGGTGGATTGGTCGCCGTGGTCCCATCGAATGGGCTGCTCGCTCGCCTGATCTTACCCCATGCGACTTCTTTTTGTGGGGCTACATTAAGAGCAAAGTGTACGCCACCAAGCCGCGAGTCCTCCCCACACTAGAAGAACGGATCAGGAATGCGTGTGCTTCTGTTACTCCCGAAATGTTGTCCAATGTCGGCCAAGAATGCGTAAAACGGTGGCTCGCTTGTTTCGAAAAAGACGGTGCCCACGTTGAGGTGTACCAGTGACTCTCCAGTAGACTTATGAAGCCAAGTTTGATGCCACCAAAATTCTCATGAATCGTAGACTCAGCAACCAAATTGTCATTTGGTTCCTCTTGTAATTGCTATTTTAATAAAATTTTAAAAATAATGAGGGACTTTTGAAACACCCTGTATATATATACGTGTGTATATATATATATATATATATATATATATATATATATATATATATATATTGGACGGTGTATTAGTATATATGTTGCGTGTGTAGTATGCATGTATACTGCATGCGGCATCTCGTATTTAATTAAATGTTGAAGATGTACCGAACTGAAATCCATTTAATACTACGTTGAATTTATGTCTATAATAAAGTTAAATTTCTTAATTTTAGTAAGGACATTCATAACGTAAATGTGGCACGCAATCCTCGTTGTTTGTGACACCAGCAAACGCATTAGTTAGCCCAAGGTTCGGATTTTTTATTTTTTATTATTATTTTTTATTTTTTATTTTTTTTTAAAGAATTTATTTCCACTTTACGACTCTACCTATCATAAAATTATGCCTGAATGGATAATTAAATCTCAAATAAAGCGAACAACGCAATAAATTTATAAATAATGCCGTAAATAATTAAACTAATTCGGCGAAACAGGTTAATTATTTTTGGAAATAAACGGTTAAGTTTAAAATTTATTTGGCTTTTAATTACCTTTCTCAGTTAAGTTCCTTAATTCATGGGATTTTTCTCTCTCACTTCCTTTTTTTCTCTCTCTCTCGCGCTCTCTTTTTGCCTCCTGCTGAATGGAACTCTTAATTTAAGATTGCAGGAAACGTGGAGGTGAACACTTTACAGATATTTGTTTTGGGATTTTGAATTAAAATAATTAATTATATATGCATTCATTCTGGTCGTTTTTCGAAGTCGAGTATATGCTTCATACTAAAAAAATGTGTGTGTATATATATATATATATATATATATATATATATATATATATATATATATATATATACACAGTGTGTGTGTATATATATATATATTACACCTTTTTTTCTGAAGAAAAATTTGTTATTTAAAGGTTATTTATAATACGGAGCAAAATGAAACTCAGATATTAAAATTATTGGTTTTATTTTTATGTAAACAGAAAAATCTTAAAATCTATATATCTGCTTTATGGCGACACTTTATATACTTTCTGTAATACCGTGTGTGTGTATCGGGGACTTAGCCTCTTTCATTTTTAGAAAGTGGGAGCTTGTGTTAACGACTGCACTTCTTTTACCTCAAGGTTAATAAAGCTTATGTGCACAGACTTTATTACTTATTTTGCATACATAACTTTACATGGGAGGCTTGCGCTTAAGGATCATATATATATATATATATATATATATATATATATATATATATATCATCATCATCATCATCATCATCATCATCATCACAGAGGCTATGTCCTTGCCACACACAACTTACAAATGTTGTTGAGTAAATAAAAATGGAGGTCTCGTTGTCACATACCAGCGCACATAGCTCAATGGGTAACACTGTTTTTGTATAAGCGAAGTGAAGACACTGAGGTCTGGGGTGGGTTCGACTTCCGGTGATACTGGTTAATAACAATAATAATAATAATAATAATAATCCAGAAGTTAGCGTAATGGGACACATTAGCGTGGCCTGAGCCCAGTGCCAGTTCCTGGCACTCCTGACTGATTATTATTATTCGTATTAGTTTTCACATCAATTCAAGAATCGTGTTAGGCCGGCCGCGCACAGGATCGTCTCGCGACTCACGATTGACGACTTCTTGGGTCGTGACGACTCGAGTCGCGCGTAATTTTACATTGACAGAATGGGAGCCCCCGCACACTGCAGCGACCGCGACGCGATCGCTGCAGTGTGCGGGGGCTCCCATTCTGTCAATGTAAAGTCACGCGCGACTCGAGTCGTCAGTCGTGAGTCGCGAGACGATCGTGCGTGCGGTCTGCCTTACGGAACCTGATGAATGATATAGAAATAATATTGAAATATACTAGAAATCAATCCTCTCAATTCTGTACATAGAAAAACACAGGGTGGGGGAAAAAAAAAAGAACGAAATTAAAAACCATTTAAGCCTCGTATGATCTTTTTTCGTAACTTAAAAAAGTGTTTCCATTAAATTTAAGAACGTTGGAAAATACTTTTAAAAGGAATTCTCTTTTCCCTTTAAAAGGAGATGATGGTTCCATAAGGAGCCATTTACTCGAATCTTTAATAAGGTTATTTAAGAACGTATGAAAGAAATGGCATCTCTCTCTCTCTCTTTCCTTCCGTGATGTGAATCCGTTTTTGTGCCACTTTCTACAATTATTTTTTCAATATTAATTCATATCTGAAATTAAAATAAAATCACTTGAACGTTATATACCATATTCATTTTCAGCTCAACTGTAACATAATTCACACAATTATTAAACAGTAATAAAGGATCATATATATATTTTTTTTACATAACTTCCAAATCTGGTATGTGTGTGTGTGTGTGTGTGGGTGTATATATATATATATATATATATATATATATATATATATATATATATATTGTTTCATAAGTATTTTTCGATAAACTTTAGTAATTCAATGATTTTCCGATAAATTAGCATAAAATTCATACCGTGCGAAATTCGGACATAGAATTTGTAATTATACTAATTACACTAATAATTTAATATCCAAGACGGGTTGGTTTAGGCTAACAATTTAGTTTAGGCCCTAATTAATCTGGGCTCACACCCTAAATAGTCGCGACAGCATTTCTCCATTCGAGCAATAGGGCGCGGCTGTAATTTCCTTTGACCAGCTCGTAAGCCCAGCTTTGATACCTTGTTACTTCTTCTTGCTGGACTATGGGAAAAGCAAAGTCTTCGCGACTCCTTCCAACAGATTGGAAAAGCTGAAAAACAAAATTACCAAGGAGATGAGCAACGTTCCTTTCGAAATGTGTGTTAATAATCTCTAAGCATTTTAGAAGCGTTTGCGAGTGTGTATTACAAACGATGGAGGTCAACGCGGAAGGATAATTTTAGTGTGGTTATAAAAAAAAACCCGAATTTTTCACTTTTCGAATTCCACGGTAATTTAACGTAAAAATCACTGTTATTAAAGTTTGTTCTCGGGAACTACTTATGACACACACACACACACACATACTGTGTATATATATATATATATATATATATATATATATATATATATTAACGGTTACAGCCTATAATGACTTATTTTATAATTAAATCATATCAATATTACTATAATTAAAAGTTAAACAATCCAATCCAGTTTTAAAATAAGCTAAAATTGCTAATTAATTAGAGATCCCTTAAAGAAAAAACACATCTTACGTATACGTTGCTTTAGCATTTTTATATCCTTAAAATTTATAAGGTGACTCAGTACATGCTTTTTATCAAATCCAAATGGAAAAATAAGTGTGAATACGTTATGGAAACCGTCTGATGGAGTTTTCTGCTGAAGGAGGAAATTAATTTAATGAAAATCACTTCTTAAATATGTTACGCTAACAACGAATAGTTTGTTCGTGATTGCGATAAAGGTTCTCCGAGCCAAAGTTATACAAAAGAAGACAAAGGAAAAGTTTGTTAATATCCGACTAGATTACCGTACAAAGGCTTTAGCACCCTTGGCATTTAGCGCTTAATTTATTGCTTTACATTATGGGATACGAACATCTTGTTTAGCGCATTAGAAAGCGTATTCTTAACGCTAATGTCGGAGCAACGAACCTAAACTTAGGCCAGATGAAGGTACGAGTATATTTTGATTTAAATTTTATGCGTTTATTTCTACGTAAACTTACACTTTCACATTAGACTCGAAGAATATGTCCGTGTATAACTTTACAGCAATGAATCATTGTCGCGTAAGCTCAGTGCTAAATACCAAATGTACTAAGATCTTAAGAGTATAGAGAGATATTTCATCCGCTAACATCAGAATCTTTCGTAGCCTTCATGAAAATTTATAATGCCCCGAGTGTTCAGCATGGCCGCAATAAAAATTATTATTTTTTCTTTTTTCTTTTTGGCGAATTTTTCCCCTAGCGAGATGCTATAAAGTAGTTGTAACTTTGGTGTAACGAACCCCCTCTAGCGTGAATTTAAATTTCAAAACTGCATTAATTAAGAATAGAGTGCGAAGTTTTAATTAAGTTTTCTGATTACCTTCATTATCTCTTTCTCATTTCAGTCAAATATAATTTCCTCTCCAACTTCTGATTTTAACCTAACCATATTTACACTACGTTATATACTTAAAATTAAGTATAAAAAAAATTACACATATACCTATATAATCTACATCATACGAGCTTTTCTCTCTATACATTTGCATATTCCTTATTATATATAATATATATATATATATATATATATATATATAAAATATTTTTCAAGACCTGCATATTTGTTATTATTGTTACTCAGGATCACAGTACAGTATACCTTTAAACTTTAGTAATATATATACATATATATATATATATATATGAAAATTATTTCACGAAAGTAACACGTGAAAAATATTTATGATGAAAAAACCACGAAGGAAAGAAAACAGAATGGTGCTCAAGCGCTTTCGTCTAATGTCATCCTCATTGTTCTTGAGGATGTCATTAGACGAAAGCGCTTGAGCACCATTCTGCGTTTCCTTTCCTTCGTGTTTTTTTTTATCATATATATATACATATATATAGTTAACAATACTGTAAATTGCATGCTACTTAAAATATATAATATAAACGCTATGTAAGCACTGCAATAAAATGTGGCACAAGTTTATTTAACAGCACTAGAATTAAAATGTTAATTGGTTGCGACATTCGCTTTTATTAACATATTAAAGCTTTTAATATTGGCACATTATTATTTTTTTTTAAATGTTATACATATTTGCAAAACTATATTATGTACTCTGCAATTTCAAAACGTCTGTTTATTTATATGAAGCCTAAATATGACAGTCAACACAGAATTTAGGTGTTAAATTAGTTGTATAGCCATTTTATCGAAAAATACAAGTAGTATGGAGTTAGAGAGGTTAAATACAGTGCCTCAATTCGTTAATTATGGTTAATTAAAAGATAAGTTCCAATTTAGTATTTGGTTAAAAGAAGTAAATCCATAGTTTTGAGTCATTAACCTGTTGATATCTTTAACTTTCTTTAATCCTCGGTAAAAGGTGGGTAATTAAGACGAGTTATGTGATTAATAGTTACTGTTCTTCTTCTTCTTCTTCTTCTTCGTCTTCTTCGTCTTCTTCTTCTTCTTCGTCTTCTTCTTCTTTTAATTCTTCCTCTTCTTCTAATTCTGGAGTTTTGTGAGTCAAAGATCCTGGTTGATACGATCCTTCGATATCGGAAACTTCTCCATTTATAGGTTGCGAATATCGACGACAACTTGACGTCCACAAACTGTGAGGCAGCGTGCTCGTTACGAAGTTCTCGTCGTTAGTCATAAAAGTTTTGACTCTCAACGTTCGAGGAAGAGTTTGACACTGCGAGAGGGTTCGTCCGTCAGGAGTTACTTGTTCGAAGTGATACGATTCCAAGAAGGTAGGGGCGAAATCGGGTAAGTAGGAAAGTCTTTTTTGTGAACTATAGATGTTATTACGTCTCGGAGCTAAAAGAGCTCTACAGGCAGGAGGTAATTCTTTTTCGGAAGAAGGCTGTATCACGTGCTCTGGAGCGGCGGAATCAAGAACTGCGAGAGCACGCTCTGGAGCCCAAAGAACCATCTCGGGATTAGGTTTTATGTTCTCTTGTTCAAAATCATATTTATTAACCGTCACAGATGGAGGTTCTTCATTCGTAATCAAAGACCCATCCGCATAGGCTGTGTCGTATGGAATAGTGGAAAAGCCATCATAATGGTCAGCTATTGAGGATGAAGGAATGCGCGATCGACGTCGGAATAAAGCGATAAAAACAGTCGCGATGAAGAGACAAAATATTGAGACAGCGAGCAGTAGCACGACAATTTTCATTGTTTCGTCAGTAAACATTCCAAATATGGTAGGATGGTAAAAATTCAAAACAAAAGAAATCGACACAGTTCCTGCAGGATTACTGGCTATGCACCTAATTTTTAAATGAGATTCATCGCCATCACTATTATCTCCTATATTGTCCATGTAACTGTTCTTATTAAAATCGTCTTTAGGCTTACCGATCACAATCAAGAAGCTCCCTCGTTCTTCGTTATTCACATCGATAATAAATGCTCTTGCCCCACTTTTTGTTAAAAGTGAGCCATTCATTATTAGATGCCCATTAATTAACCAGGACACTACAGGTGGCGGTACGCCTGTAACAGGACACCACAAGGATGAATTCCCCCCAACTTCGCTCTCCAAAATTTGTTGCGTTGAAAGTGTTTGCGGTGGACAGGCAAAATCGTTCATTGAAAGGGTGTCTACAAATCGACCTCGCAGACGGGGGGGCGTTTCGCAGGTCGGAGATTGGGAGTGCGGGATAAGTCTCGTCCACTTCTGGAAAGGTCTGGCTCTGCAGTCACATGCCCAAGGATTCTCATGGATTTCAACACCGTGTAACTTCTTCAGACTGGTGATGACCCGCGAATGCAACAAAGCGAGTTTATTTCCCTGAAGCTTCAACTGCTCAAGTTTTTCCAGAGGATCGAATGCATCGAATGCCACGGAAGTAATAAGGCAGAAAGACAAATCAAGACGAGTCAAGGAAGGGGTGAACAAAAAGTCGCCGCTTCGTATTCGCCTCAAAGGGTTTCTCTTCAAACTTAGTTCCCTCAACTTAAATGCGGGCTCGAAGGAATGGCTTGGAATCTCCTTTAAACGATTTTCGCTCAGATCAATCGCGATGAGATTGGACAGGTGTCTAAAAGCCAAAGGATCTACCTGTCGCAAGTGACAGCCTCTCAAAAATATTTTTTGAAGATTTAAAAGATTCGCATCGGAAAAGGCGTCAGGTGGCAGATGATCGAGGGCATTGTGCGTGAGGTCGATCGCTTGAATGCTGCTTTGAACTCCTTGGGGAATGGCAACTAGGCCTTTGTGACGACATTCCGCTGTCAGCTTTCCATCTATCCATTTGCATGAACAAACTAGAGGACACGACGAAGAGCGTGTGAAGAACATTTCTAAAAGGACCAAAAGGCACAAGACGAACATCATAACATATCTCCTGTGTGAAGTAGAGCAGCTTTTCTTAATTAAAGGTAGAGGCACTTTTTAATGTTGGTTTATCGTTTATCGTTTAATTCAGACGATGAACATCCCGTAAGTGGTTAGAGTTTCTATTCCCCTTCTTCTCTCTCTCTCTCTCTCTCTCTCTCTCTATATATATATATACATACATACATATATTAATTAATAATAGTAGTTATTATTTTTCATGAACCAAACTATAATTCACATGTTCTATAATGTTTTCTATTTGAGTATGCACTAGAAACTATAAATATGGTCATTTAAATGCGATATAAAGCGGTTTACAACGCCAAACCGATCTTATTTTTTTTTTTATCGATTTCAGGCCCCTTTTAAAAACACTTAGGCCTATTCCATTTCAGTTATTAAAAAAAATTGTCCCTAGACATTGAGATTAATTTATGTATTTCCCATGCACTTAAGGGATCATACGTTGAATCTCCACACGACTGTACAATGCGCAATATGCGAAATAGTCTTTAACTGTTATTCAATTATATGCATAGAATAAGCCAGTATTTAAATACTTTAAAAGTTACGTTGGAAGGCACTTTTTAAAGAACTAAACTTCTGTCAGTAAATCCTTTATACAATAAACAGCTTTTAACACAAACTAAGGAACACTTTCTTTCTCTGTGACCAGTAGCAAAAACTCTTAAAGAAACTCAGCCATTTTCACGCATCTCCTTCCGTCAGTGACGAGCGGGTCACTGAGTTTGGCCTCAGTTTTGCAGACACAGATTCTTTCTGCCTTCGAATCTTACAGGAGAGAGAGAGAGAGAGAGAGAGAGAGAGAGAGAGAGAGAGGGGAAAGAACGAGAGTCCCACTTATATAAATAATCGATCGAAAGTTAGATGTTTTTATTTCTTTATTTCGGGGCTTTTGTATCACGATGTTTGCCATCTAAAACATCGCGTGAAAAATACGACGAGAAAGGGCGGATCAAGCATGCAATATCTGAAATTTTAGGAATTGGTCTAAATATTGTAATGAGTGCATGAAATATACACTTGAAATATAAATTTTTTGATTTACGAGGTCCGGTGCCACTGTCTCCGCGATACAATTACTGAGAACTCAAACAATATCCGTTTTCTCATTTGTATCAGTTGCTCGGAAACACTAGCACCAGACGTATATATATATATATATATATATATATATATATATATTTTTTTTTTTTTATGTGGAAAAAAAAGGGGTCAAGGGCGGGTGCCCGCAAAAATGCCCCCTTTATGAGAAAGAGAAAGAGAGAGACAAAATCAAGGTCTCTGAGGCTCGATGAAATTTTTTTTTTAATTCTGAAAAGATTGTGTAATGTGTAAAATGCATATATGTGAAGTAAAGAAGAGAGGGAAAAGTGTGTGTGTGTGTGTGTGTGTGTGTGTTTCAGAGCATGCTGAATTGCTCACAGGGTAGATGAGACAGAAAATGATCAGTTAAGGAGGACAGGGACAGGGACAGGAGAAACGGGAGTTCCAGCACTCCCTGTCTCCTGTCCATCACCTCCCCCGGAGTACTTCCCTGGTTGATTGGTATATATATATATATATATACAAAATATGCAAAATTTAAATTACAAACGATTTAAAAGGTCGCTGTTTGCTGGTACACGGAATAAAACTGAAAACAGAACAGTGAAATATTAAAATAACTGAAGACAGAGCAGTGAAATATGAAATAAACGCTATATCAACACAGATAAGGGTGTATACGGTTAACAAAGGATAGCCATTATTCTTGATAAGGAATTCTACATTTTTGTTTTTTAACTACTTCGTGATCAGTAACATTATACAGTAATGTAAAAAACATGGCGTAAAAATCAAATGCTAATTTTTATAGGCAACTTGTACAGTGATCATGTGATCAAATGGATGCATATCACTTTTCATTACTATTTTTGAACAATTTTTTTTGAAACTCGTGTTGATAGGCCTTGTTCACAAGAAATCTCAAAGTTTGTTAAGGAATGAACAACTCAGTTTTTAGGAGTTCACCCTTATTCGAAGTAGATTTTTTGATGAAAAAAAAAGTCATCTTTATTGTATTTAGTATGTAAAACTTTATAAATTATTTTGTAATGGACGCTTCGTATAGGCCAATGTGTGGTCATTAATTAAGAAGCAAAGCCACACACACACACACACACACACACACACACACACATACACTTTGTACATCGGCTTTCAAACTAACCTATACAAATTAAATTTATAAATATTTTAAATCACGAGACTTTCTATTACCCTCTCTCAAACTAAGTGCCAAATTTTACGCAAATCGCAAGAAAGTCTCGCGGGACACCTGTCTGCCGCGGTCGACACTACTAGAATCTCTCTCTCTCTCTCTCTCTCTCGCTCTCTCCTACCCGTTATTTTTCAAACAAGTTGTTTGCTTTAATATGTAATACGAATAGCACGTTTCTGGCACAATCTTTCACTTAACTGTGTGAAATGAGCATATTTGGATTCTGAACCGGTCCGGACCGGTCCTAGGCTCTCAGGTTGCATTTTATACATATACACATACATACATACATTTATACTGTACATATATCTATATGTGTACACACACACACACACACACACACACACACACACACATATATATATATATATATATATATATATATATATATATATATATATATATATATATATATGAAAATGAAAAGGTTTATTGGCAGACTATAGTCCATATGACAAATATTATTAATTAATACAATGACAGTTCATATAAGGGGTTCCAAAAAACCTTAGCCCCCCCCCATTTGCAGCTTACATGTTTACTTATATCGAAATAGTTTTTAGTGATTATAAAAATATATAAAATTCTTATTTATTGCAGGTATTAAAATTACTCTAGCTGATAAAGTGATAATATAATGGCTCCTCAATTAATTGGTGATTCGGAGAGGCAACGTGTGATAGATCGCGTACGAGCAATAACATTTCGGGAAGCTCGTGATGCTGGAGCCACCTTTATAACACGTTCATGGGTTGCCAAAAAGTTGCGAAGAAGTGAGGACTTCGTCAAAAGAAATTGGAATAAAACTTTGAATGAATGTGAAATGGATACAACCAAATCTGGGCGCCCAAATTTGTCACTCTCTCAGGAAACAAAGGACATCATTGAAAGCGATACGCGTAAGCGGAAAAACAGCTGTGCTAAACTTTCTAGAGAGATCGAAATGTTGAGAGGAAAGATCGTTAGTGGTGAGATCATTCGACTGTACCGTCATAGGCAAGGTTTAAAGCCTTGGCATGAACTTCCAAAGCCAAGAAAAACTCAACATCGATGACAGAATGTGGTTTGCCCATTATCTTGAAGATTGGGATGTGGATGATTTCATGCATTTAGCTGTCTCCGATGAATTTCTTTTTTACGTAACACGTCGGCCTAACTACCAAAATGATCGAGTGTGGGCCACAACACCAGATGAAATCGATGACAATGAACATTATCGCGAATTATTAAAAAGTCCAGACTGTGTTGGTATGTTTGTTTTGTTCACTGCAAAGAAGCTCATGTGGGTGCTGAAGCCAAATGGTCAGAGTTGGGATGGACAGTATTTTCGTGATATTATTCTATCCCAGCATGTCATTCCTTTTCTAAGAAACCCAAACAATGTTATGGATGTCGATCAGGTCACACTTCTGCACGATAAGGCCCCTTGCTTTAAGGCATTAGCCACTCAACAGTTGTTGCGGAACCATGAGATCGATTTCTTTGGAAATGAAGAATGGCTGGAAATTCTCCTGACCTGAACGTCTGTGAACACATTGGATCAGTTATAAAGGACACGGTTGAATGTCTCTTGTTTCAAGAACCTGCAGCAATTCGATTTTCGAAGGATACAATGACGCAACACATTGAAACTGTTTTAGCAAATTTGCGTAACGATCAAGATCTATTCACGTCACTTTTGGCAAGCTACCCAAAGCGAATTCAGGCTGTCTTGGAAGCCAATGTCGGAAACACCAAGTTTTAATTGTTTCTCATTAAATACAGGATTAAATTCTCTTTTGTAAGGTATGTTTAGTTTTACTGTACCTCTAATGGTTTAGGCCATGGGCGGGGGGGGGGCTAAGGTTTATTGGAGCCCCGTACTAAGGATAGAAATATATACAATTGATTAGAATAATACTGGAGCTACAGACAGACGTTTTCGTACCAAGAAGTCCATAGCTTAGGCCTTAGAGGATAAATGGCAGGACTCATGGATAGCTTGGATGATCGGGTTGGTTGATTTTTTAATTCTTTGCATTAGACTGTATTGAGCACGTCTTGTTACCTCCGGGAAGCTCGGGACATTGCGGGTAGCAAACATTTGCGAAGCTGAGCATCTCGGGGTAATTTATGTAAGAGTCTAAAAGACCTGTTGTACACCAAATTTAGGGTTCTGCCAGAACCTTTTTTATAATTCACCCAGAGTTGCTGTCCGTATATATTACTGCAGAAAGTACGAAAGAGAGTGTCTTTAGCTTCACTTGTACAGAATCGAAAGTTCCTTATGGTCATATTCGCTTTAGCACACAGGCTTCGAGATTGTTTTCTTATATCCGAGTCATCACTCAAGGAGCTGGTAATAGTTTGACCCAAATGCTTAAACTCTTGTACTTCCTCAATTACTTGACCATTCATTTTAAACCTTATATCAGCTGGCTGATTACAGCTTTTAGGATGAAATTGCATAACCTTAGTTTTTGTAACATTAAAAAGAATATCATATTTCTGCGAATACTCTTCGCAGACTTTTAGTAGCCGATCCAGACCTTTAACAGAGGGACTTATTAACACCATATCATCGGCATAAACTAAGTTATTTATCCTTGTGTTATCTATACAACATCCCACTGTTGCCTCGTTAAGTGAAGCAATTAATCCGTCAATATACACATTAAACAGCATAGGGGAGAGCAAGGAGCCTTGTCTCACCCCGCAAGAGGAGCCAAAACACTCGGATAGTACATTGTCCCACCTAACAGAGAAAGATTGGCGGGAATACCAAAATTTCAGTAAATTTAGTATGTACATAGGAACCTTCCTGTCTTCTAGTTTTGCAAATAAAATATTGTGGTTCACCCTATCATATGCCTTACTTATATCTAGGAAACAGCTATAAATAGTTGAATTACTGTCAATGTATTACTGTCAATATATATATATATATATATATATATATATATATATATATATATATAAGCAAACAACCACAAGGAAAAGGAAACACAAAGTCCGAGCGCTTTCGTGATATATTCACATTATCAAGGAGGAACAGAAAATAGACGGAGATTACAAAGTAAATGAGTTAAATAGACAAGCAAAAAATTCACAATCGGCACCTCAAATTAAAGGCCTTAAAGCCCTCTAAAGATTTTTTCAATTGATAACATAATCTGTAGGCAGCTAAATTACTAAATATATAAAAGAATTTTACTGTATAGATGAAATTAGACAAGAAAACCAATACAGAGAACAAAAATTATTATAATGGTTATTAACACTAATATTTAATTAAAACAGGCAATTAATTGGCAAGAATTTAATGAAAAACAAATAGATAACGTAGATAACAAATAGATAACATAATCTGTAGGCTGCTTAATTACTATACAGATGAAATTAGACAAAACACCAGTACAGAAAACAAAAATTATTATAATGGTTATTAACACTAATATTTAATTGAAGTAGGAAAATTAAGAGGCCCGAAATTAATGAAAACAAAGGGAAAGTTGCCATCGTCTTACAGATTATTACAAATTTTCTACAAACAGTCTGGAAAAATTGTTTTCCCAAAAGCAACCCACTTCAAAAATCCAATAAACCCCCCAGCAACCAAAGATTATACACGAAAGAAATATTACAATTAAAATAGACACATAAGAATGTTAACAGTTCTTACAATAATATTTATTTATTTAACCAGGGCAAACCATTAAGAAGCAAAAATGCAGTTAAGAAAACAGTAGGCCCTTCGCCAGCTTACTGACAATGTACGAATCTAATTTGTACAACCCAGGGCTAATATTAAGGACCAAATCCGCATTATTCTTGATCACACTTGATTCCAATATATTTCTGCTAACAATAGATTTACTAAACCTTAATTTGGAAGCATTTTTCCAATCAATGGGATGATTAGAATCTCTTACGTGAATGAAAATGGCGTTAGATTCCTGGCCACTTCTTATACTGTATTGATGCTGTTTAATACGTAACTCAAGGGTCTTACCAGTTTGGCCAATGTAAAATTTATTACATATTGTGCAAGGGATTTTATATACACAACCATGTTCACTTAAAGGGGAGTTCTTAATCAATGAATTCTTAATTACATCTAAATTTTTGAACGCAATATTTACGTTAAAAGTCCTCAGCAGATTCGGCAGATCAAGGAAATTTTCTCTGAATGGTAACACTAAAACATTTTTTGTGTTATAAGGAATCTTATCCTTTACTTCGTAGAAGGTTTTCTTTGCCATTTTTAAGGACTTATCTATGCAGTTCTTTGGGTATTTTAAATCAAAAGCAATTTTGTATATTTTACTAATTTCATCATCAATGAACTCAGGGCTACAAATTCGTAGGCCTCTTAGAAACAAAGTAGAAAGAACGGATCGTTTTACATTAATGTGGTGATCAGAATAATAATGTATATAGGAACAATTATTAGTGGGTTTTCTGTAAATATTGTACTTAAACTTTTTTCCAGACCTATATATTAAAACATCTAAAAAAGGGATCGAAGAATCTTTTTCTATTTCAACTGTAAAATTGATAGAGGGAATTAAATTATTAAGTTTGGGTAGGAATTCATTGAGATTTAAAGTCACTGGCCAAAGACAAAGAACATCATCTACATATCTAAACCATGGAACATAATTTGGCAGAATCTTCCTTAATAACTTACTTTCAAAGAACTCCATATATAAGTTACTCAAAATGGGGGAGAGAGGGTTTCCCATCGCCATACCAAATTTCTGTCTAAAATATTCATTATTGAACACAAATTTTGAGTCTACTATGCACAGCTTAATTAATTCTATAATTGTGGCCACAGGTAAAGGCAAATTATGCTTAACCAATTCTTCCGAAAGAAACACTAATAGATCCTCAACCGGGACTCTTGTAAATAAAGCGGTAACATCAAAGCTTACCAATCTAAAATTGTAATTGACACTGATACTATTTAATTTTTCCACAAGGTCTACATTATTATTTATGTGTGATTGTGAAATTGTGCCAAGGAGAGGATTAAGAATGGAGACAAGCCATTTGGATACCTTATATGAGATAGATCCTATAGAACTAACAATAGGCCTTGCCGGATTATTTGGCTTATGAGTTTTAATCAGGCCATACATATAAGGTAATGACGGTGAAGTACTCAAAAACTGTTTAAGTAACATTTCATTCCCCTTCAAAAGTTGTTTAATTTTCTTGTTAAATGCACTGTTCACAGTTTCAAGGGGATTGTTCCTTAATTTCACGTAAGTGTCCGCATCATTCAAAAGATCATACATTTTTCCTAGATAAACGTCTTTATTGAGGATCACTAAGGCATTTGATTTATCAGCTTTGGTTATATGTAGCTTCTGATCTTTTCTTAAAGCATCATAAGAGTCGAAAAACCTCTGTGGACAATTTGGAATAGAGGGTTTAGACATGGCACTATATACTATACCTTTACAAATATTCACATCCTCTATAGGTAAATCATTATATTTTTCTAAATTACAGAAAGCCTTAGCTATTTCTACATAGTCCACTTCCTTTTTAGCTGCTGAAAAATTTATTCCATATCCAAGAGCCATAACCATATTTTTATTTAACACTTTATCTGATAGATTTATCACAAATCCGGGGTTAGCATCCTTAGTCCAATCACTTCTTTCAATTAGAATTTGTAATTTAATATCCAGTTTCCTTTCCACTACACTATATTCTCTTCTAAGTATGTTATAACAATAGTCGTAAGCTTTGATGTTACCGCTTTATTTACAAGAGTCCCGGTTGAGGATCTATTAGTGTTTCTTTCGGAAGAATTGGTTAAGCATAATTTGCCTTTACCTGTGGCCACAATTATAGAATTAATTAAGCTGTGCATAGTAGACTCAAAATTTGTGTTCAATAATGAATATTTTAGACAGAAATTTGGTATGGCGATGGGAAACCCTCTCTCCCCCATTTTGAGTAACTTATATATGGAGTTCTTTGAAAGTAAGTTATTAAGGAAGATTCTGCCAAATTATGTTCCATGGTTTAGATATGTAGATGATGTTCTTTGTCTTTGGCCAGTGACTTTAAATCTCAATGAATTCCTACCCAAACTTAATAATTTAATTCCCTCTATCAATTTTACAGTTGAAATAGAAAAAGATTCTTCGATCCCTTTTTTAGATGTTTTAATATATAGGTCTGGAAAAAGTTTAAGTACAATATTTACAGAAAACCCACTAATAATTGTTCCTATATACATTATTATTCTGATCACCACATTAATGTAAAACGATCCGTTCTTTCTACTTTGTTTCTAAGAGGCCTACGAATTTGTAGCCCTGAGTTCATTGATGATGAAATTAGTAAAATATACAAAATTGCTTTTGATTTAAAATACCCAAAGAACTGCATAGATAAGTCCTTAAAAATGGCAAAGAAAACCTTCTACGAAGTAAAGGATAAGATTCCTTATAACACAAAAAATGTTTTAGTGTTACCATTCAGAGAAAATTTCCTTGATCTGCCGAATCTGCTGAGGACTTTTAACGTAAATATTGCGTTCAAAAATTTAGATGTAATTAAGAATTCATTGATTAAGAACTCCCCTTTAAGTGAACATGGTTGTGTATATAAAATCCCTTGCACAATATGTAATAAATTTTACATTGGCCAAACTGGTAAGACCCTTGAGTTACGTATTAAACAGCATCAATACAGTATAAGAAGTGGCCAGGAATCTAACGCCATTTTCATTCACGTAAGAGATTCTAATCATCCCATTGATTGGAAAAATGCTTCCAAATTAAGGTTTAGTAAATCTATTGTTAGCAGAAATATATTGGAATCAAGTGTGATCAAGAATAATGCGGATTTGGTCCTTAATATTAGCCCTGGGTTATACAAATTAGATTCGTACATTGTCAGTAAGCTGGCGAAGGGCCTACTGTTTTCTTAACTGCATTTTTGCTTCTTAATGGTTTGCCCTGGTTAAATAAATAAATATTATTGTAAGAACTGTTAACATTCTTGTGTCTATTTTAATTGTAATATTTCTTTCGTGTATAATCTTTGGTTGCTGGGGGTTTATTGGATTTTTGAAGTGGGTTGCTTTTGGGAAAACAATTTTTCCAGACTGTTTGTAGAAAATTTGTAATAATCTGTAAGACGATGGCAACTTTCCCTTTGTTTTCATTAATTTCGGGCCTCTTAATTTTCCTACTTCAATTAAATATTAGTGTTAATAACCATTATAATAATTTTTGTTTTCTGTACTGGTGTTTTGTCTAATTTCATCTGTATAGTAATTAAGCAGCCTACAGATTATGTTATCTATTTGTTATCTACGTTATCTATTTGTTTTTCATTAAATTCTTGCCAATTAATTGCCTGTTTTAATTAAATATTAGTGTTAATAACCATTATAATAATTTTTGTTCTCTGTATTGGTTTTCTTGTCTAATTTCATCTATACAGTAAAATTCTTTTATATATTTAGTAATTTAGCTGCCTACAGATTATGTTATCAATTGAAAAAATCTTTAGAGGGCTTTAAGGCCTTTAATTTGAGGTGCCGATTGTGAATTTTTTGCTTGTCTATTTAACTCATTTACTTTGTAATCTCCGTCTATTTTCTGTTCCTCCTTGATAATGTGAATATATCACGAAAGCGCTCGGACTTTGTGTTTCCTTTTCCTTGTGGTTGTTTGCTTATTAATAAGGTCACGTGTTATTTTGTGATTTTAGTGCATATATATATATATATATATTATATATATATATATATATATATATATATAAATGTGCCTCGGTGGTGTTGTGGTTAGCGTCGCTGACTACGAATCCATCGGCCCCGGATCGAGACCCGGTGACGGCAGGCGGCGGGCAGCAAAACCAAACTGTTCATCCTTCCACACAATAAAAAAATAATGGTTGGTAGATAAATGGGTACCCTGGGTAGCTCAGTGGTTAAGACGCTGGGCTGCTGGTGGGGCGTGGTTCGGATTTCACGTTAAACTATAGGTCTAAGGTGGAGTCAAAAGCTTGACCTTTGTCAGAATGAACAATTCGGGCGGAAGCAAAACCAAGATTAACCAGTTATAAATCTTAGCTATACTCGCCGAATGTCGGACTGAGTCTGTGTACTTAAAGGGATTCTGAAATGCATAAATTAAACAATTCATTATTGGTTTTATCTTAGATTTTGAATTGGTTGGATGTGAGTTGGTGATTATGTTAGTGGCAGAAGTGGTTGATGCTTCAGGGTCGAATGCGCAGGAAACTAATAATGGTGGAATGAGCTCCCATTACAGCTCGCATTACAGCAAACACACACAAAAGAATATAAAATAATGAACGCACATTGTCCTGTTTTCCTTATGAGCGAAGAAGGACTGAACGTTATTTGATTTTAAGAACGTGTTTGAAATTAATATGCGGAACAGAAGGGCTCTGAGATTATGAAGTTCTCATTGAGTACACTGTCTCAATTATGCTTAGTACAGCACGGGACTATATTATTATATTATTGAACCTTTTTTTTAACAGTGTTATGGGCTGCTTGGATTTAGATATTATATTAAGATAGTTTCCTAAAGTATATTTGGGTTAGGAATTATTTTTTGAAAAAAGATTTCGCAAGAGTTCAATTTCACGATGGAATGAGACGTATTTAGATGTTGAATGAACTAAGTAAAAATATCTTTTGTTTCCTTATCGTGCACTTTAATTAATTTTGTGATTGTAGCGTGTTTGCTATGAGTGAAGATAGGAAGGTTGGCTGAATAGTAAAAATGTGTCATTGACATATCTTTTGCAAAAAATATAGGGTTTAAACTGGAAGGAACGATTCTGTAGCCATCTTTACTCACATTAACAAAGGATGAATGGAAGTCAGTAAAGATCCCATTGCAAAAGAATCAATCTTTTTACATAATTTGCTTCGGTCTTCTTATTTACATTGGAAGGTGTATAGTTTTAAAGGGTTCATTGCGTTTATTTTATCTTTTATAATAATGTACTGTATATATATATATATATATTATATATATATATATATATATATATATATATATATATAAACACCGGACAAAAAATTAGTCACCCCTCTCAGAATGTACCGAATAACGTGTGACGGCGCCTCTGGCCTTGATAACCGCACGAATCCGGCGAGGCAGAGACTCTACGAGGTTGTGCATGTACTGAACATCAATTTGCTGCCACTCGTTCATCAGCCGGTCCCGAAGTTCCGCCAGAGTCCGTGGGTGTCTATTCCTGCGCTTCACTTTCTGTTTCCAGCCTGAACAACACCTTCGACGCATTCAGGATTAAAGGCTTCATTGGACCTGCGATGTACTCGTCGCCTCCCATCATTGGAGAACAAACAAAAACGGGACTCATCGGACCAAATTACACGTTTCCAATCTGCCGCAGTCCGGTTTTTGTGCCTCTGAGCCCATTTATAACGTGCCAATTTGTGACTTGCTGTTAACAGCGGCCTCTTCCGTGGTACCCTGCTCCAGATGTCCATCGCATGCAGTTCTCGTCGCAATGTCCGTTCGGAAATTGGTCGCTGGAGAACCTCATTGGTTTCTTGGAGCAATTGTTCTCTGGTTTGAAAACGATTTGCAGTTACTAGACGAGAAACATGGCGGCGGCCCCTATTGTCGAGAATTGTTTTCCGGCCACATTTACGCCGTCGATTGTCAGTTGATTGCGAACTACACCACTCTTTGTAAACTTGCTGGACAGTACGCGTTGACACACCAACAAATTGGGCTACTTCAGACATTTTGTGTCCGTGGGCTCTGTCAAACACGATGGCTCCTTTTTGCCACTGAGTAACGTCTGCCTCACGACCCATTTTGCAGACTATATCCAACACACACTTTGTTCTTCACCACCTCACGAAACAAATCTGATCCTGTGTGCTACGTCACCGCTACTTGTCACTTACCAATGCTACATCAGCGCCCTCTGTGTGACCTTGAACTTCCTACTATCGGTGCTATTAGGGGTGACTAATTTTTTGTCCGGTGTGCTTATATATAAATCATTTACCTTGATTCTTACCAACTAACCGACTGAGGTTGTCTAGCAGTAAAGCGCTGGGCTGCTAATCTGAAATTCCTGGGTCACATCTCGGCCCGGATTTCGTATTTCAGCGATTGAGGTGCCTCTCTGGGTTTTTCGTGGCGAGGTAGTGGTTCGAACCCCACAAAAAGTTGTACGTTCCCTCCGCCATATATCTTCATATGTTATGAAAGAGGTTAAACAATCCCAACTCAACATTTGCATTACTTACTTTAGGTTTGCCAACGTCCCTAACTGAGGCGGTAACACCGTTTCCTTAGAAACGAATGTAATGTAATGAAGTTGTTTACCCTCCTTCGTAACATCTAAGGTCGTATGACGGAGGGGACCTAGAGATTTACGTGGGATCCGAACTACGGGTCGCTAAATAATCTGAACGCGGAGGATGGTCTCCCAATCAAAGTACTCTCTAGAGTCTAGACCCAGTATCACTTCATTAATTTCGCTGATCGATGGGAAGTGGTGTTACGACACTGGTTACAACGTAGCTTTCCCTAGAAGAGAAGTGAAGACACTGAGATCGGGGGTTCGAACCCCGATGATGATGATGATGGTAATATTAATACAAAAGTTAGAGCAATGGGCCGCATCAGTTGGCCGAGCGCTGTACCAGTTTCTGGCCCTCCTGACTTATTATTATTAATTCATTATTAATTATTCGTTGCCTACAATATACATTATCTTATTATCTACATTATAGTATTATTATTATCATCATCTATATTATATTATTATTATTATCATCATCTACATTATAGTATTATTATCTACATTATTAATTATTCGTTGCCTACAATACTACATACCTTCTACGTACCGCATTTCTCATTTAGTTCATGCTATAATTGCAGGAATAGTACTTCAATTATAGAACTCAGCTAATGATACTGAAGTTATGATTACACTTTTCTTGTAAAAATGATTCACAATTATCTCCAAGTTTGAACAGAAGATCCGTAAATAATATTAAAAACAATAACTGGCTTTAAAACCTTTTAGAAATTTCGACCATTTCTCGTTAAATATATAACCGTGTCATTTCAGAGCCAATGATGGTGCAAAAGAATTTATTTATTTACTTAGCTTTTTTACAGAAAATATAAAAAGTGGTTTATTTTTTGTGCTGCTTAAAGAAATTCTCTCTCTCTCTCTCTCTCTCTCCACACACACACACACACACACACACATATATATATATATATATATATATATATATATATGATACACACAGACCGTGCATGGAACAAGGAACTCTTCTGGGATAAATAAATCCATTATAGTCCGAATAAGTAATGGTAAATGACAAATACCATAGTTTTTCTTTTTCATGATGCTAGCCCGACGTGGGCGACGGGTCACTCGCAAAGAGGTCCCCGTTGCCCACGTCGGGCTAGCATCATGAAAAAGAAAAACTATGGTATTTGTCATTTACCATTACTTATTCGGACTATAATGGATTTATTTATCCCAGAAGAGTTCCTTGTTCCATGCACGGTCTGTGTGTATCATAAAAAACTCAGGGTACCATTCTGAGTTAGTTCATTCCCATATATATATATATATATATATATATATATATATATATATATATATATATATATGTGTGTGTGTGTGTGTGTGTGTGTGTGTGTGTGTGTGTGTGTGTTTTAGACAGTTCGATAGGTAATTTAATTGGCTTCAAATTGGTGTACTTCTATTTTTTTATTCGCAAAGAAATAAGATATTAAAGATTTTCTAAAGTACATGCAAAATGTTCGCTGTCAAGCCTAGGTGCAACGAAACGTGGCAGGAAAATTCTACGTATAACAGAGTACTTAGTCACGTAGGCAAGTGGTTTCGAGTCCTTAGCCTACAGCCCTACACCATAGTATGATAGTACTGTGTTTGTGTAATCTGTAGTAAGTTGTCTTATTGTGTTGCGTCGCTCCATTTGTTGTTCATAGTTTTATAACCGTGTATTCAAAATATGGTTTTGAGTGAATTGGACAAAGTGGTAATCAGATCATTGACAACACTGATGTTTTCAGCCGTCTGTGCAAGCAAAGCGTGGCTGGCAGGCCTGTAGACCTTAGCTTTACCAACAAGTGCGTTCGGGTGATTCTTTTTTAGCCGGAGTTATGATACTTGTATATAATTAGGACCAAAGAATAACTTTTCTCTTTACACAGAGATCGAGCTGATCTGCAGCCAAGAAATAGTATTAGGCACCAGCAGTGGTGGGCATCGTTAACCAAAAAGTTAACTTCGATAACGATAATCCGTTAACCCCAATTTTTAACTCCGATAACGATAATCCGATAATTTTACTACAAAGTTAACGGAAGTTAACGATAATCCGTTAACGATAACTATTTCTTTACTAACATTTAAAAAAATCAAGGAAAAAAGCTTTAAAACCCATAGAAAATGTTTATTTATGCAAAATCCAACAATAAATAGGTATTTAACTATTTTTATCAAGTTTTGCAACTTTTTTGCTTAATAACTTTTTTTTTATTTTTAATAAAAAATGTACTGATTACATGTTTTGAAACCCTTGTAACCACTAACCATTAACTAAATTTTAATTTACCAGAGAATTATTATGTCGGGAACTGAAAGGTAAAATTAAATTTTAGGCACATTTATTAAAGACTATGACACAATGTGCTGGTTGCCCTTCAGTAAGACCAACTTCTCAAAGTTAGGCCCAACTGCCAGTCTTGACCTCTTGGGCCTCCCCAACCTCCCCTTGCGAGATCTGGAAGCAGACTGAAGTTATGGCGGTTTGAATTCATTCGCGGAGCGGTGATCTTCCGTGAATGACTCCTCGCAGTTAACGTGTTAACGGACTTTAACAGACTAAATATCGAGTTATCGGAAGTTAACTGGTCCGATAACGATAAATGGAAATTAACTTCCGTTAATAGTCCGTTAAAAAAAGTTAACTTCGTTAATTAACTGTTATCGGATTAACGCTTTAGTGCCCAACACTGGGCACCAGTATGAGTGCTCGACAAATCTCCAGGCTTACAGGCATTTCATGATAATCCATGCAATCGATATAAAAATTATATCTCAATTTGAAAGTATTAAAGAGAGCAAGGATCCATAGACTAACGGCATCAATGAAGAAAGGAAAAATGTAAAGAAGCCTGTTCAAACATTTCCGCACCAAGCAATTCAACAAAAAATTTGTGTTTCGACGAAAAGCTTTTAGCGTGAAAAATTCCCAAAAAACTCGGAATGACCATGTTTATGTTAATGTGGACAAGAATGTAGAAATATCGTCTCCATGGCGCTTGAGAGAGGGGTTAATTTTCAGTGACTCTGTGATAGTTGGTGTTGCTGTTTTCTTTGTCGGAAAAAATGACGTCATATTCAATGAAAGAAGTGTGAAAATTCGTTCAAAATGTTACTATGAAGACGTTTTGTCTTGCATTAAAGATCATATGTCAAACTTCACTATTTACTTAATAAATTATATTGTTATGGCTTCAGAGGAGCTATCAGTGATTGGTTTAAGTTATTTGTCCCATAGTTATCAACTTGTATCAGTAAATAAGGTCTGCTCAACTAAAACGATTGTTAAACATGGTATACCACAGGGCTCAATTTTGGGTCCACTGTTATTTTTATTAATTAAATATAAATGACCTTCCATGCTCTTCCGATATACTTAACTACATAATGTTTGCAAATGATACAACTGTCTTTTTCTTGCAAAGATGTTAATTCAGCTGAGGACATATTTAAATCAGAATTAATGTAGTGAAATGGTTGACCTCCAATAAACTTTTCCTAAATACCAGTAAAGCAAATTTCATAATTTTAACTAATACACGAAATGTCTATCTTGAGTAAAATGTTGAGGAAATCGCTGTAAAGAAATGTACTGTAACAAAATTTTTTGGTGTAATGCTAGACAAGAATTTGCAGTGGAATAATCATGTAAATTATACCTTAAAAAAGATTTCGAGGAATGTTGCTCTGATGCTTAAATTTAGACATGTAGTCCCTAAACAGATTGTATTAACTCTGTATTATACTCCCGTTCTTCCTTATATAACGTACTGCATGCACAATTTCAAAGATGTAATCAAATTGGCACATTTTATTTTCATTTAAGAGTGTAAGAACAAAATCAACTCATCAGGAAATTCATTGGATCTTTTTAATTCATTTATATCAGACGAAAAATAGATCAAAGCATGTTATTCCTCAATTTAGGCTGTCTTCATCTAAAAAATTACCCATTTTCATTGGATTGAAACTATGGAATGATTTAAATACTGATATAAAAAAATATCTCAAACGTAAATTCGTTTACAACAAAGTTAAAATCTCGATTAATAATTCACTGGTATGCATCAATTTTGCTGTCAAGGGTTTTGTAAGTGATTCTTATAGAGTTTTTCCTGCTGATTTCGAATCTGCAATCCGTTTTTCTCAATCAGCTCAGGTTATCCGGCTATGGCCTCATAAGTAAAATAGAATTTTTCGTGATTTTGTCAAAGCGGAATTGGAACAGTAACATCTATCATCACTTGTTTCACTTGTATAATATCTTTTTTTACTTTTCAGGCATATAGATAAAATATTTCATAATGAATAGAGCGTGTAAAAATGATCCCAATAGATTCTGCTACATATGTGGGACGGTTACCATGCCAAATAACCAGTCCCAAATCACTAAATTTGTGAAGACAATGTATAGAGCATACTTTGGAATTAAGCTAGGGGACCAGGACAAAAATTTCGCCCCTCATATGTGCTGCAAGACGTGCATTGAAAATTTGAGAAGATGGAGCAAAGGCAGAGCGAAATCTTTGCCTTTTGGAATTCCCATGATTTGGAGAGAAGGAAAGGATCACGTGACAGATTGCTATTTCTGCATGACAAACCTCCAAGGTGGGCTTATAAATTTATTTTGCTTAAATATTTTGAAATCCTCGTATGAAACTTGACATAATATTCACCATAATGTAATATTCACCATATATAGCATAATATTCACCATAATGGTAATCATACATTTACATATACATATTGTTATAGAAAATACATTTACACATACATATTGTTATACAAGTTACATTTACATATACAATGATTGTATATTTTCTTTCTTTTTCATTCATATTGTCCCCGAAGGGACAATATGAATGAAAAAGAAAGAAAATATACAGACTCCATCGACCTATTTCATATCTTACAGACCGCAGCCTTCCCTCACGAGCCGCCACTGTCTGAATGCTTCTTCTATTTCATATGCAAGTTTTATATCCATGTTTCTGTGTTTCTATTTTCAGGAGTTAACAAGAAGAATAAACACATTGTTGTATACCCTGACATTCCTTCTGCTATGAGACCTGTACCCCATGGTCCTGGAATTCCAATACCCGACCCACCTCAAACCCTGGACTTCGATGATTCTGATGATGAATCAATGACCAATGCCAATGACCAGTCCCAGTCGTATATACCTCAAAATACCGCTTCAAATGAGCCGAGGCCTCTCAACCAGGCCAAACTTAATGATCTTACCAGGGATTTAGGACTTTCCAAATTAGCTGCCGAGATCTTGGGCTCACGACTTCGAGAGGACAACTTGCTGGCTCCGGGAACAACATTCTCCTGGTATAGGAAACGAGAGGAAGAATTCCGCAAGTTTTTTGCAGTGCACGAAAATACCTCTTCCTTAGTGTACTGCTGCAATGTTGAGGGGCTAATCAAATCCTTGGGCCTGCCATATAACGCATCAGAATTGAGGCTATTTATAGACTCGTCTAAACGAAGTTTGAAAGCAGTACTTCTCAACATTGGGAATAGGGTTGCATCAGTCCCTGTAGCACATTCCGTACAACTTACTGAGAGCTACGATAACATGAAAATTTTACTGGATGCTCTCGTATACGACCAACATAACTGGAGGATCTGTGGAGATTTGAAGGTAATACTAATATCATAAGTAAACTATTGCTATTGACTATGTTGTTTTTCCAAAGGTTATTTGAGAGCGTATAAGAACACTTAACTTCCCCACAGAAGTGATACAGTCCAATGCATAGATTTTTTTATCTGATAGAACAAATTCTCTAAATTCTTTAAATATTTTCATTTTTTTTCAGATTGTGGCATTTGTATTGGAAATGCAAGGGGGATACACGAAATACCCATGTTTCCTCTGCAAATGGGATAGCCGAGCGGATGAGAAGCACTATGCACAGCATGAATGGGCATCCAGAGAGAATTTTGAACCTGGGTCGCATAATGTCGTTTCAGTGCCCCTTGTACCACCAACAAAAATTTTGCTCCCACCACTTCATATTAAGCTGGGCTTGATGAAAAATTTCATCAAATCAATGAATAAGGGGTTCAGCATTCCGATATCTCGAGAGTAAATTTCCTCATATATTTGATGCTAAACTAAATGCTGGGGTTTTTGATGGTCCTCAAATTCGAACTTTGATCAAGGATACTCAGTTCGAAAACGCAATGACTCCAACTGAGAAGAATGCCTGGCAGGCATTCAAATCAGTTGTCACTGATTTTCTTGGCAAGCGTAGAAGTCCAGAATACGAGTCCGTTGTCGAAAACTTGATGGAAGCTTTCAAAGCTCATGGGTCGCGCATGTCCATAAAAATGCACTTTTTGTGGTCCCACTTGGACTATTTTCCTGAAAATTGCGGGGATTATAGTGAGGAACAGGGTGAACGATTTCACGAAGATATCAAAATAATGGAAGAGAGGTACCAGGGAAACTGGGATATCAATATGCTGGCGGACTATTGCTGGTGTTTGAAGCGAGACGTGCCCGAAGAAAAACACAGACGGAAAGCCAAAAAAACTTCCTTCCTTCCTCAATAAACTTTTTTCCATATTCATTGTATGAATAAAAGTATTTATTCACACAATGTTTTCATTTTTCACGAGTGTTCTTATAATATTACTCGTATCTACAGTGTTTAAGCTAAAAAAATCAATAAATTTGGGGATAAAATTGGACTTATAATAAATGGCCAATAGAGAAAAAACCTGACCTGATTGAGGAAAACCAATGTCATTTTCGAATTCAGCATGGTCGAATTATATAATATGAGTTGAAAAAACCCTCACAGCAGACAAAAAAATTTCATATGCATACCAGTGTAATGGAATATTAATAAAAATCTAGAATCAACTGCATATTATTACTCGTTCATTTCTCGGGTCTAACATTCATTTCTCCGTATTTGTATTGGTATCATATCTTCAAAAATGACTTTCTCTGTATTTGTTTCATATGTATAATAATAATTTAAGGTTAATATACAGTGTGTCCGTAACGTCATGGTGGGATTTTAAATAGCTATATTATTGCAACGAAACATGATAATGAGATGAAAAAAAGGCAAATTGAAGAACAACTCTAAAAGAATAACTTTATTTAATGTAGTTCGATATGGGCTCCTCTGGTAGCCCTGCAGACATCTAGGCGGTGATTCAATTCCAGCCACACACGCCCAAGAACATCAGGAGTGACGGATGCGATAGCTTCCGTGATTCGCTCGTGCAAGTGATGAATATCCCTAATGGGTACACTGTACACGCTTTGCTTGACGTAACCCCACAAATAAAAGTCCAAAGGTGTCAGGTCCGGAGAGCGTGGAGGCCATGGCTTCCATCCTCCTCTTCCTATCCATCTCTGTGGAAATTTTTCATTAAGGAATTCTCGAACAACGTTGGCATAGTGCGGAGGAGCACCATCTTGCTGAAAGATGACATTATTGTCAATAAATTGGGGTACTGCAAAATGTTCCAACATAGCGAGGTAGTTGTGTGACGTCACAGTGGGTTCCGCGAAGAAAAATGGGCCAATCACTCGATCTCGTGCTAGAGCACACCACACATTAACTTTCGGGCTATTACGCTCATGTTCAACATAGGCATGTGGACAGCCTAGACTAACTACGAGATAAAGGTTAAGCTTAGCCTAGACTAACTACAAGATACAACTTTGAGAGTTGTTCTTAAATTTGGCATTGTTTCATCTCATTATCATGTTTCGTTGCAATAATATAGCTATTTAAAATCCCACCATGACTTTACGGACACACTGTATATGAGGCCTACTGTATTTCCACCATTAATTCACGTTTGTATTAACCATAATTTGAAAGTGACTCGTGTATCATGTATTAAGTGCCAAGTTATATAAAATAAATATTCCAATTGACAGAATTATTTGTATTATTGTATTGCCGTAACGTAACGGTAATTGTAATATTATAATATTTATTTTATAAATAAATTTATAAATGTAAATATAAATAAATAAAAAATAAATATCTTTACAAAGACATCAATGACTTCACAATGATTTAAATTTATTGTCTCATTTTCAACTATTAGTTCATTTATGTATGTGGAATTAATTACTAATTCTTATTCATGATTTATACATTATTAATTGTAACTATCTATGAAGCGATGCTTCATCTTTAATTAATATTTAAGAACCCAGTAAAGCCTAAATCTTAAGGACCAAATTAAATAAAATTAATAAGTAGTTCAATTTCACAGTTATTTATTTTAGGTTAAAGTTATTGTTACGACAAAATTGCAAAAACTGTAAAATTGTATTTTTTTATAAATAAATAAAGAATAATTATTCACCGGCACACCGTCTCGAGTCACAATTGATTTTCTCCTCCAGGAAATTGCACAAACTTCATTGAATCCAATCTTTGTATGCCAAACAACACAAATTTGAATCCCGTCGATTATTCGGTTTGAGGAAAGATGCAGGAGATGGTGTTACGTGGAAAAACAATGTGAAAGAACTGAAGGAGAGGATAACAACGTGTTAGGCGTAGTCCAGGTTGTAATTTCCTAATGACGCGAGATGGAAACTGATGTTGGCCATATTGAAATCTACCATCCTCAATGAACCGCTGTACTACCAGTAACTGTAAGCAGAAAGAGGCGCAACTAGCCCTATAATAAGTTAATAGGGAGAGCGAACCTTTTGAATGCGCTTTAAAAATCTTTAATATCTCGCATTTTTTGGCCTAATTTTTTGTTTTAATTGTTTGCTACCAGTCTTAATTATTCTCTTGTATTGTTTTAATACCAAGCAGTATGATACCGAACCCGCAATCTTACCTGAGGGTAGAACAGACTTGGCGTAGGACTTAGCAGGATAAACTGCTGTAGTAAATACTGCTAAATCAAAAACGTTGTTACTCTGAGGGTTTCTCTTTTGTGAGAAACCAAAAGAGAAACGAAAATAAAAACCTGAAATACAGTAAAAATATGTAAAATAATATAGTTAAAGGGTAGACTTTTCAGTTGACATTTTAAGTGCAAGTATTGGTATAGGGGTAAAGAATAAATTTATACTATTATAATTGTATAGAGACAGTATATACTGTAGGCAGTGGCGTAGGGAGGGGGGACGAACAGGGACGGCCGCCCCGAGCGGCACTTTTTGAGGGCGGCAAATTTGTTGCCAACAACAGTTATTATATACACATTTTGTGATGGATAAATTTACCAGATAAATGTAACACCGTTACATATATAGGCGTTAAAGTAACGTGTAACGGTAAATCTGTTACATAGGTCTAAAATGTAACGTATAAAGGTAACTACAGCCTTTTTTTACCATGTAATTAATGACACGCAAAAAAATCCTCCAAACGGCTGGGCTAGGGCTAGATGCCTCTGCTGCCAAGTTGGGGGCCCTCGTTTTATTTTTCCAAAATGAGCAGGATAACTTCGTAGAGGAGGCGAAAACCAAGGCCGCCGATTTTTGCGAGCAAATGGGAATCTCCACAGAACGACGGATACGAAGGAAGAAGAGAATGCCAGAGGAAGACACCGTGGACACAGGTCTCTCATTACAAGATGAAATCAAACGGGAACAGTATGGAATCTTGGATCGGCTACACGAGGAAACGGCCAAACGCACCCATCAGATGAGTGACATGACCATTAAGTTTGGGTTTCTCACGTCACTCAGTTACCTGATGGACCCATCCAACGACAGCGATATTGCTACGAAAATCTACCATCTCACAGAGACGTACGACGGTATCATCGCCAGCGAGCTACAGAGGGAGATTCATCGTCTTCGTCGACTGGAACCGGTGGACTGGAAGGCACGTGAAATCCTTCAATATGTCGTGAAGTGGGGATTCGATAAATCTTTTCCTAACCTTCTCATCACACTGAGGACATTTCTTACCATGTGTGAGCGGGACAACGTGTGAGAGGAGCTTCTCCAAACTGAAACTCATTAAGACCTACCTCAGATCCACACTGAGCCAGTCTAGGCTGAATAATGTAGCTATCCTCTCCTTGAGCGAGAACTAGCAGAGTCAATTGACTTCGAAGCTGTGATAGACGAGTTTGCCTCACTGAAGGCTAGGAAGATATGATTGAACGACACCGTCACAACAACAACTGCTCGCTTGGCAGGCCAATGACCATTTAGAAAGGCGAAAAACAAAAGTGTAACTGTTTAATTGCAAATATACTGTACTTGATTAGATTTGTCATAAAGTTATTCCATTAGGCTTTGTGTTTAATTCAGCGCGTAGGTTCTGAGGGGTGGAACTTTGAGAATTCGCCCCGAGCGGCATTTTTCCTCGATACGCCACTGACTGTAGGTAAATGCGTGTGAATGTTTTTTGGGGGAGTAATCTTTCCCTCACTTTAGAGTACTGTCTAAGTCCCTGCGTTTAGTAAATTAAGAACACTATAGTTTATTAATATTCACATTACAAGTTTTGATTTTGATAATTCACGTATCTTCTTTCAGCTGTGTAAATGACAATGTACATTTACGTTTCGATATACAGGGGGAGGGGGGGGGGTCATATAAATTAAAACTTGAAATCTTTAGTTTACAAGGTCCCCTTGGACAGCACATTTCCATGGATCCCATGTAGATTTGGGGGTCAAACCCCCCCTGCCCCCCCCCCTGTATTTCGAACATTGTAAATATAAATGTTACTGCCTTATTTAATAAATAAGGCAGTAACATTGTACAGCTGAAAGATGATATATTGAAGAAAAAAAAAATAATTAAAAAAAAAAAAAAAATATATATATATATATATATATATACACTGTATACAGTATATATGTTACAGTCAAAGTGTGTAACCGGCCATTTCGCGTAATGGCTGAAACTTTTACTCAATCAATGCAGTAGGATAACTCTGACAAATGGACGAAAAGGGCACTGGACGACTGTCCCGTTCTAACGGAATATTGATGCTGTTTTACACATGTGTGCAACTCCTTTCCCGTCTGTCCAGTGTAAAAGGAATCACATTGTTTACAACCAATTTTATAGATAATGCCTGAATTATTGGTAGGACTATTTTTTACTATGATATTTTTCACAATATTGTCATATGAAGTTTACTTTAGTTTACTTTAGAAATGGAACAAAACAACTCAATCCCGTTTTGGGATGTGTGTGTGTACATAGGGAAAGCCCAGGTTTTAAGTTTAGTATTTATCGGAAAAAACAAACAATTTGTCCTACGTACACTTTTACTCCGGACATGACACTCCCATCAAGAAAACCACATTTTCTTCAATATTTCTCCTCACTCTTTAGGATCGCCCGTCCGGAGTACATGGATGCCGAATTAGAAAAAATCAACAGTATTGAAAGTGATTTGTGTTACCCACCTGCTTTTTTGGAATCTTGTCTTAACAAGGCAAAACGAACCTTCTATCGTGTGAATAATAACACTCGCACTTTGTCAAATAATATTTTAGTACTTCCATTTTTCCCGGGCTTTTTAGGCATTGCTAATGTACTTAAACTTTTGGATATTAATGTAGTATTTTCATATAACAATATTGTGAAAAATATCATAGTAAAAAATAGCCCTACCAATAATTCAAGCATTATCTATAAAATTGGTTGAAAACAATGTGATTCCTTTCACATTGGTCAGACTGGAAAGGATTTGCACACGCGTGTAAAACAGCATCAATATTCCGTTAGAACAGGACAGTCGTCCAGTGCCCTTTTTGTCCCTTTGTCAGAGTTATCCCACTGTATTGATTGGAATAATGCTTCAGTTTTGTTTCATTCTAGCAACATTGTTAATAGAAATATTCTTGAGTCTGCTATTATCCAACTTACAAATAACTTTAACATTAGCCAAGGTCTTTTTCAACTTGATCCTGTTGTTTTGTATTCGTTCAGAACGGATTTAGACAAGACGGGCAGAGTGCTAAAACTTTGGTAGTTTTCCCTTATAAATTTGTATGCTCCTCTTACAATTTTTATTTTCAATTTATTTTTATATTTTTTTTTATTTTTTGTGACCTATATATCATTCAGGCATTATCTATAAAATTGGTTGTAAACAATCCATTTGATCTTGTGTTGAATTCGTTCAGAACGGATTTAGACAAGAAAGGCAAAGTGCTAAAATTGGTAGTTTTCCTTACAAATTTGTATGCTCCTCCCACAAATTTTATTTCTATATTTATTATATATATATATATATATATATTTTTTGTGACCTACAGTATATATAGTCTCGAACTCTTTATTTACTTCAGTGTTCCTGAGGATGTCATTAGACGAAAGCGCTTGAGCACCATTCTGTGTTTCCTTTCCTTCCGGCGCACAGCAAAACCCAGCTGTCCATCCTTCCACACAATAAAGAAAGTGGTTGGTAGATAAATGGGTACCCTAGGTGGCCTAGTGGTTAAGACGCTGGGGTGCTGATGGGGCGTGGTTCGGATTCCACGTTAAACTGTAGGTCTAAGGTGGAGTGAAAAGCTTGACCTTCGTCAGAATGAACAATTCGGGCGGAAGCTAACCAAAGGTTATATATATATATATATATATATATATATATATATATATATATATATATACACTTAATGCTCAAGACACACATGTTAATAGCTTAAATGTAAGTAGGAGGAAAAGTGTCACTGCTTTACACACACACACACACACACACACACACACATATATATATATATATATATATATATATATATATATATATCGACACTTCTTTCGTCTCACAGTGGATCTATTCCGACCATATATGATAATTAATTTACTGAAAGATACAGATTGAAGCTCCCGTGACTCGGCTGGATGGCGAATGAACGTGGGCTGCGAAAGCCTGGGTTCGACTCCCACCTCCGCCACAATCATAGTTCGACCGGTCACCTACTCTGGGATTACTCGAGCTCAGGCGGCTCTCGCAGTTTCACCTTCCTCCATGTAGGATAGTAGGGGTTACCTGTATAGATTATTATGCGATTTACTTTCTAATGATAAGATCAACTCCACTCATTGATCAGAATTCAGAATGGCTTCCTTACTTTAGATGAACGTCATATTGATCCTCACAAAGTGTCTGGGTTCTCCTTAATTCGAGATCACCTTCACAAATATAGAAATGAAAGCCTATAAAAAAAATACTTAAATTTAAAAAGTAAAACCATCTATAGGTTAGTTGGTTAATACAAAGATGAGCATTTTGGGGATCTTAAAATTTACGGAAATTAATTTAGGTTAACTTCGAATATACCAATAAATTTACGCCACATTTAGAATTGAGACTTGAAATATAGAAGTTAATATTACTGTTAAAAATATGATTCGCAATTACATACCAGTTACCAAAGCATAAAATGTAATTTTTCAACCAACCGATAGACTGGTAGACCTTTTAGTACTTTAGAAAACTCATTAGAACATTGATATAGTTTCATTATAATTATTGTAATAAAAGGCAGTTAGTTAACTGATATAATTACCCTTAAGTTATAGGTTGCATTTATTTATTTAAAATACTAACATTAATTACTATTATGTATTTTCGCTCTTCAAACATGCACGGATTGCCAAAGATAAAACTGATTCCAGACTTTAATATTACTAAAGATAATATAATGATTGACAGTGTTACCCACGTAATATTTATTGCCCTACACTCTCTGTCTATAAATACAATGTACGTTTCCTAAGATTCGCCTTGTTATCCGTTATCGTTAAGTTTCTCAAAACTTAATACGAGTTACCCGCATTTAATCATAGGTCTAAAATGAGTTCTTCCTACTACCTATTTACACGCTTTTGAAGACAATCCTATTCAGTAAATTTATAAAAGGACTTTATAAAAGGACTTACAAAGTCACAGTATAAACCTTTATTGTTGTTAATAATTATAAGGACTCAGAGAATTAAAGAACTGTAAAGAAAATCGAAAGTTATAGAAGTTCGTAACGATTTAGACGAAAACGTTCATTTTCGCTCACCGACTCCTTAGAAGTTAATCCTGATTTACTCTTTACTGTAAGTCTACAGACTTTCGAGCGCTATAACATAAATTTCAGTAACAGAGGCAGATTCTGGCTTCTTAATCCGAGTTGAGAAACTGCATTTTCAATACAAGATACCGGTACCAAATACTTCAAAACTGTACCCCCGATACAACATACGTTACCCAAAAATATCTTTGATAAAGATGCGGATATGTACAGTATTTTAAGATTCAAAGAAAAATAACAGGATACTTTTATATTAATAATTTTATTTGAAAGTTTAAAAGAATATTACGATGTGTATATATATATATATATATATATATATATATATATAGAGAGAGAGAGAGAGAGAGAGAGAGAGAGAGAGAGAGAGATATTTTAATTAGTTTCAATATATACGTTAAACAATGTACAGAGTGGTTAAGAAAGATTTTAAATAAAATAAAAATTCCTATCTATCGAACCAATTTATAATTTATGAAAGGTTTACAACATGCAAAGGTTGCACCCAAGTTGTTTTAGGGAATTAGACAATCTGCCAGGCAGTGGCGTTGCGTGCATGAGGGCTTCCGGGGCTTAGCCCCGCATGAATATTTCATCACTTATGAAACATCCGAAGTTGACCATAAATTGCCATTCATTCCACATCTCACTTTTAATACACATAAAAGTTGCCTATAATATAAGCAAAACCTTTCTTCTGTACGGTGGTAGCTGGTAGCAGCATAAACGTTGGCCATCGGTAGAGTGCAGGGGAAGTGAAGGAAGAGGGAGGGAGGAGGACCCGGGTGTGATTCTGGTAAACGGGCTAGCTGAAATCAGTCGTGCGTCAGCTCGAGCTAAACGTGTTTGTGTTGTGCCTACCGCCCTACCCGTTCATTGGCATCCTGCGAGTGAAGTGCTTAACAATGAATAGGGTAGACTTTTTGTTAGATAATCCATTTAGTGGATTAGATTTACAAACTAAATTGTTAATTAAAGAATTAGGGCCTCATCAACCAAATATATTAATAAATCAAACACACAAAACACAATCAAGAACATTTAATACTGAATGGTATAACAGAAAGCCATGTCTAACAGCTTGTGAAAATCGTAAAAGTTTATACTGATTCAATTGTTTGTTGTTTGGGGGTGAACTTGCTTGAACTCGTGATGGTGTAAAAGATCTGAAACACCTCTCAGAAAGAATAAAAACACATGAACAAACTTCTTGTCACATCAGTAATTGTTTAAAAACAAACTTACAGGGAAAAGTTAATAGTGCAACGCAGTTAGAGACAGGGCATAAGATTTCAGTTCAATGACATAACGAATTAGTAAACAGGAATAGGCAGGTTCTAAATAGAATCATTGACTGTTTAAAATTTTGTGGTAACTATGAACTTACTATTCAAGGTCATGATAAAACAGAAAAATCTCTCAACAAAGGCGTATTCTTGGACCTTTTGAGTGAACTTGCCAAATTAGACAGTTAATTGCACGAACATTTACAAAATGCAACTGTTTCAAAACACACTTCTGCTACTATCCAAAATGAGTTGCTGTACTGTATGCTTTCCGTTTATAAAGATGCTCTACATGAGAAAGTCAATGAAGCAATGTTCGTGTCAATTCAGGCTGATGAGACCACGGATATTTCCAATATATCACAATTTGTTATTATATTGCGGTTTATCATAGGCACTGAAATAGTGGAAAAATTCCATGGCTTTGTAGAACTAAAAGAGATCTGCTGCTAGCACAACTAAGTGCAGTCTTGAAGAAATCGAGGTGTACAATTTGAAAATAAGTTGGTTTCACAGGCTTATGATGGTGCTCCAGTGATGAGTGGCGAACGTAACGGAGTACAGAAATTGATAAGAGAAGCCTATCCTCATGCTCATTTTCTACACTGTTATGCCCATCAATTAAGTCGTGCTATGTAAAATGTTTGCTCTGCTGTTGCTCCTGTCAGGATATTCTTCGCTAACTTGATTTCATTCTCCTCCTTTTTCTCACTTTCTTCCAAAAGAACAGCCATGCTGCAAGAAGTTTGCGGAGAACGTCTGCCTCGTGCGATTGTAACCAGATGGAATTTTCAGAGCAGAATCGTAAATTCCGTGTATGAAAATAAAACATTATTGATGTAGTGCTTCGAACGAATCCAGAATGAACCTGGATGGGACTCAGTGTCAATAACACAAGCAAGTGCTCTACTGAACTTCCTGGATAATGATCATTAATTTTCTTTCTTAATATATTTAGTGAAATTATATCGGTAATTGAGTTGTTCTATAACATTCTTAAAAAAAAAAATTACAACGCCTGTTTCTGTCAAGCAACATCTTCACTCATTTTCCATATCTATAAAAGAAATTCGCCAAAGGGTGTCAGCGTTACCTGATGATTCGGAACAAACTACTGAAACGAAACGAAGAAGAAGAAAAGACAATAATAAAGCCTGTGCAATCAAATGCTGTGATCTTATGCTACAAGAGGCTGAAGACCAGTTTGGTGCAACTGAACATCTCGAGTGCTTCACTTTAGTTGATCCTATAAAATTTGTTGCGTTCAGAAAAGAATTTCCTACAAATATACGTGAATCTTGTAAATTCTATCCATTTTTGAAGAAAAACTAAAAAGTGAGCTACGCGTTCTATACAACAGTGAAGAATTTAAAAATATTAAAACAATTAATGAATTGTACTGCTTTCTATCCGAAAACAATTTGATGTCTGCTTTTTCTGAAACAATTAATCTGTTAAATATTGGCCTAACATCGCCCATTCTAACAGTTCAATCTGAAAGATGTTTCAGTTCTCTGAAAAGAGTAAAAACCTGCTTGAGGAGCACCATCGGACAAGACCGGCTAAATGGAACGGCAGTCCTTTCGATTGAAAGAGACATTACAGTCAGAATCTGCTACTCCAAACACCAGCAAGCAGACAGCCATCAAAGGTCACCCTGAGACACCACCTCAGTCGTCCGAGTGGGCTGAGTCGCTCGTGGAGTAAATACCTCTGCAGCTTCACATTCCTCCAGCACAAACCACTGGATTACGGTGAGTACAGTACTTTATTTAACAAGGTTTATTTTTTAGTATGATTAGTATGTGTTTCTATGCTTATTATTTCATATTAACCAGCAAAATACATATTTCACCTAACTTGATCAATTAGGAACCGAACCCCCTCGTATTACATTGATTTTTATGGTAAAACAAAAAGATCTGTAAATGGTGCTCCTTCTAGTGTTAGTATGCTGTTTGTAGTCAATAAGGTGCCTAACTGTGCCAGTGTCATTCACAATTTTGTATTTAGATTTATCACTAGGCTTGATGAGTCAGTCAATAAGATAATAGAAGCCATAGTTAGTGGACTGGTCTCCGATATATTTTATAAATCTGAAATCCTGAAGAATTTGCGTAGGCAATTGTATGTTCATTATACACAGTGATTCACTGGCCTACTTAGTCAGTGCTCCAGACAACTATCTCTTAATCTTCTATGGACCTCTTGTATAATGTTTTTACCTGTTGAGTCTAAATAAAGTGTTTGTTTGTTTGTATAGTTCACCCGACGCCACTACCGGAACCTGGATATGTTGCATATGTCGATACTCTACCTCTTGCCAAGTGTTTGAGAGCATGTCAAAGTTGATGATGTTAATTATTATTGTTGTTGTTGACTCCTGTGTGAATCGGACTTTTTAAATTGGGTGAGTCTGGCTACTAACTGTCGCAAAGCGTTCGTGTTTACGTCGCTTTGTTTAAGAGGTGTAGATTTTTACTTTATTCCAAACCTACAGGGTTACACAAAGTCCTTTCCCGATTATGAACTTGAATTGCATGAAATCCAAAGAAGACACAGTAATGCTTTGTTTTGCATGTTGTTGCATAACACATCAAGTTCTTTTCTCTCATTTGCAGATCCTGTTGTGTCTAACTGAAAGTCATTGGTGAATGATCGAAACAAATTAGCAACTATGCGGGAGAAAGCAAAATGTGTTGTTTGGTTTGTGGAGTCAAAGTCCGTGATTACTGCTCAACGGAACTACCGTCGTCATTATGGCAAGAACTCTCCTTCCAGTCATAGCATTAAGAACTAGTACCTCAAGTTTCTGGGGACAGGCAGTGTGATGGACAAGCCTAGGAGTGGACGTCCATATTTCAGACGAAACGAAGCCCTCTAAAGTCCGTTCGCCGCGCCTCGCAGCAACTTCAGGTACCACAGGCAACAGTACACAAAATTCTGAGGAGGAACTTGTACCTGCATTCATGTAAAGTGCATATAGTGCAAGCGTTACAACCGGATGACAAGCCAAGGCGCCGAGAGTTTGCCGTGAACATGTTGAGCTTCATTGATGAAGACAACGACTACCTGAAAAAGTTTTTTTTTTACGAAGCCACATTTCACGTATCAGGAAAGGTAAACCGTCATAATGTTCGTATCTTGGAGTCCGAAAATCCACATTCGTATTGTAAACAAATTCGTGACAGCCCCAAAGTCAATGTTTGGTATGAATTAATGCATGATAGGGTGATAGGTCCATTCTTCTTTGCTGAAAAGAATGTTAAGGCACAAGTGTACCTGGACATGCTCGAGTTCTTTGTAGCCCCCCCCAGTTGGAAACTGAGGTGACATGTATATATATACCGGGTGGCCCAAAAAAATGGCACCAATTTTGAGAAGTGATATCTCAATAACCACTGCAGCTAGGGACTTAAAAAAACAACCAAATGAAAGATAATTCTTTTCTCTTTAAATACTTATTCTAGGGCTTGATGGTTATAAGCCCATATAATGCCCAAAATTGGCTTCCAAACAAAATATACAAAAAAAAAAGTTGCGCATTTATATTTATTCCTTGATCCTAATTTTAAATGAAATTTTTCTATTCCAGACCCCTCAAGATGGGATTGAGAGAATCTGATAAGAACATTATACAAGCACTACGTGAAGAAAAAGGATATTCATTAAACAGAATCCTTTACGAATTTCCAAATAGAAATTGCAAAAAAAGAACTGTGGCACATTTTTTACAAAAACTTAAAGAAACCGGCAGCAGTCAACGGCGTCCGGGAAGTGGTCGACCAAAAAGTATTAAAACGCCAGAAAACATTGAAAAAGTAAATGAAATGGTTTTAAGTCAAGAGGAACAACCGGGAACAAGTAAAAGTGAACGTGAAGTTGCGAAAGAAACCGGGATTTCACGTTCATCAGTACAGCGAATAATTCGAAAAGATCTTGGGTTGAAAACATTTAAGAGGGTGAAGGTTACTGCTTTATCGGAGCCTGTGAAAGAAAGACGTTTCCATCGATGTAAAAATCTATTGCGAAGATTTCGGTCAAATGAGTCTGTGAAAAAAATTTGGTTTTCTGATGAGAAACGATTTACGGTCGAAACACCACGAAATACCCAAAATGATCGGGTTCGTGCAGCAGTGGCGACAAAAACTCATGTTGACCCAAAACGACTTTTGCGTGAAAAAAAACACTTTTCAGATTCGATAATGGTTTCCCTTGCAGCGTCATCTGAGAACAAAACATCCATCATTTTTATTCAGCGAGGCGTTAAAATTAACTCAATTTACTACTGTAATGACATTTTGTCTCCAATGTTGTCAGAGATCAAGGAGACGAGCACTGATTTTGTGTTCATGCAAGATGGAGCCCCATCTCATACAGCCAAGGAAACAATAACATTTCTCAATAATAATTGTCCTGGTTTTATGAACCAAATAATAGGCCACCATGCAACCCAGATCTAAACCCCATTGACTACTTCGTGTGGTCTGCCTTAGAGAGAGAAGTCTACCATGGTCAGAAAATCCGTGATGTGAACCATCTTCGTGAACGAATTCAGGCTGCATGGGAAAATCTCTCACAAGTGACGATCTCGAAGGCAATTTCAAAATGGAGGGCAGATTGAGCCATTTATTGAAAATTAGGTTTAACTTAAAAGGAATAAATATAAATGCGCAACTTTTTTTTGTATATATTTTTTGGAAGCCAATTTTGGGCATTATATGGGCTTATAACCATCAAGCCATAGAATAAGTATTGAAAGAGAAAAGAATTATCTTTCATTTGGTTGTTTTTTTAAGTCCCTAGCTGCAATGGTTATTGAGATATCACTTCTCAAAATTGGTGCCATTTTTTTTGGGCCACCCTGTATATATATATATATATATATATATATATATATATATATATATATATATATATATATAGTCTAAAAGTCACTAAAGGGAAAAGTAACTAAAAAGAAAGCTGAATGGCAACACAAAGAGATAAACAGCGGAACGCGGTCTGTTAGTTTATTGGCCTGAACTAAACAGCATGTATTTTTGTATCTGAGTAAATCGTTGGTGCTAAGTTTAATTTGGTGATGTTTCTAAGGTGACAAATAGAGTAGAAAGTTGTCAATATGTTATATCAGTTAGGGGTAATGTCTATAGCTTCTAAATTAGTAAAGTTAGAGAGTTTAGGTAGACTGCTTTGTGGGACGCAGGAAATCTATGGTAGGCCCTAAAGAATATCTAATTCAACGCACCGGTAAGTGTCTTTGTTGTTGTTTAGAAACCTAGTAACTTAGCGGGATCACTAACCCCAAATTATTACACACTAGTATACAGGTAACATTCAAGTCTATTAATGAGTATATATTCAAACACCTTAGACGTAATACTGGCCAAGGCTATTGGCCTATAGTTATCTTTACTGTTGATTTTTCCCTGTTTATCTTTTAGTACTGGCACCAAAACAACGGATAACATTGTATCTGGCAAACAAAGTGCCTTTGTTGTTGTTTAGAAACCTAGTAACTTAGCGGGGTCACTAACCCCACGCTATTACATTTGGCGACGAGGATGGGATTTAATTTGGCTCATTGGATTTAATTTGGCTTATTGGGTTCAATTTAGTTGTTTGGAAAATTGGATGTAGCCTAGCCTAGGTGGGTCGTTCGATTTGGTCGGTTTGTGTGGGTAAGTGTTAGAAAATCTAGAAGAGGAAGAGCCATTGTTGTCCCAAGGCGATATGATGACTAAGCTGATTGATGCAGTATTGCTTGTATATATTAAGTTAAGGTATATATATATATATCCATCTCATAATTGTAAGGTTAGTGAAAAATTCACTTAAGTTAGAGCTAGCATTTTTGGGCTCTTGTGGCATCATTGTTTGGGCACTCTTGTAGCATCATTTTTTGGGGGCACTGCGCGTCCTTCCTACTCGTTTGTTGAATGCGGCACTTACAGGGCGTGGTCTTATAGAGAGCTCTCTTGCAATTCAGTTTGGTTGTTTAGATACAAGATTGTTGCATCGTGCAATGGTGCAGGTTGTGTTGTTGTTGCAAGGTTTAGAAAGAAGACCATAAATAGTGCCTCTTTTGTTGTTTATCTTAATTTTATGCAACTGAGGCCTAAGGGAGACCCACATCGAGTCAGCAACCCTGAGGTAGGACCTAATAGGACCTCCAAGTCCGTAAGTTTTTAGTCTAGCTTAACTTGGGCTGTAGGTTGAACTGGCCTTTCAGAGCTTGGCCGTTCACGGCTCAGCTGGGATTCTGAACCCAATAAAATAAAAAATAATAGTAAGCTACCGTACTGTAGCTTCGGTCCCGCCGACCTAACTCTAATACTAATTCCTACTCAGCTCTAACTCTAATACTAATTCCTACTCAGCCCTAACTCTAATACAATTTACTATTCAGCCCTAACTGGGGAGTAACTAGATCAAATTTAAATCCAATCTAACCTACTTCACGTTATTTGGCCTAAATCGGTTTTGATCTAGCATGTCGGTGATTGGCCATATAAACCCATACAAAGACTCTGGGGAAGACTTCGAAGCTTATGCCACTAGGGTGAGGTTGTTTTTCGAGGCAAATTCCATTCCTGTTGCTAAGAAAGTACCTACCTTTTTAACTATAATAGACCCTAAAACGTTTTGCTTAGTTATGGACCTAGTTGCTCCTAAAGCACCGGAAATTTGCACCTATAGTGAATTGGTACAGGCCTTAACCAATCACTACAAACCCCGAGTAGTTCCCATCTATGAACGTTTCAAATTTTATTCGAGGCATTAGACTGTGAATGAAAGCATTGCAGAATTTGTTGCAGGTATACAGTGATGGGCAAGATACTTGGAAATTGTATCTGAGATACAGATACAAGATACCCACAAAAATGTATCTGAGATACAGATACAAGATACTCGAAAAAACTGTATCTTCAAGATACAGATACAAGTTACAGATACAAGATACATTTTTAAGATACAAGATGCTTTTGAAAGAATAATTATTTGAGTTTAGTTTCACCTGGTGAGCCATGAGCGCACGAGTTGTCTCATTCAATTGTTTATTATTATATTTTCTGGATATAAATAAATGCCAAATCAATGGTACTTCATATCTCAGTATTCATATAGTGATATAACTAAAAGGAAAGCACAAAGTAAATATGTATAAATAATCCTGAAAATTTTTAGGTATGGAAAAATAAAATAAACCACACTTTTTCAATTTATGTATTTCAAATAAATTGTTAATACAGGTATGCTCAGTTACCTACTCACAAAGAAAAAATAAAGTTTTCCTCATAATAAATATATTTGCAGGAATAAACAAATATATGTATAATTCCTGATTTTTAATCAAAATAACAAAGGACTCCTGTTGAATTATTTATATGTTCTCGACAAGTGACGACAAAAGCCGTGTTGAAACATGTTAAAACCGCGGGATACAAGATGAAACCTGAGTACGTCTGTGCCGAGACTGTGCGCGCAGTGCAACGGTAGTATTCATGTACAAACATGTAACAGCAATCGCCGGCCTGCTTCAACGTGCGTCAGATATGATCATATTTCATGAATAGTTATTAGCGTCTCTATTTAAAAAGTATCTTATGAAAGTATCTTTGAAAGTGTATCCCGGGATACAAGCTACATGACAAAATGTATCTTAGATACTTCTCAAGATCCTCCAAAAATAAAGTATCTAAGATACGTATCTCAGATACGTATCTTGTATCTTAAGATACAAGATACTGCTGCCTATCTCTGCAGGTATAAAAGCCCATAGCCGCACTTGTAAATTTGGGGACAAATTAGACGAAATGCTAAGAGATAGGTTTGTAATGGGTCTCAAAGAGGAGTCTACCCAGACTGTAGAAATAGCTGCGGCTAGGGAAGCAGCTGCTAAAGATGTTAGAGCTTTTGGTAATCACAGTAGTAAAGCCCACCACGTAAATAGCTTTAAATCTTCTAGGCCAGGCAGACCTAATGAGCCTACTAGACAAACAAATAAAAGGTATGCGGCAAATACGACTAAACCTACTAAGTCAAACGCTAAACAGGAGGAAAAGCCTTCTAAGCCATGTACTGGGTGTGGAAAACACCATTGGAAGAAGGACTGTCCTTTTAAAGAAGCAGTTTGCCGAAACTATAGTAAAATAGGCCACAGAGCTAAAGTTTGTTTTTCAAAGAAAACAAGGGGTGAAAATTCTAATTATAACATTTCTAGTGTAAATCCTCAAAAGGGAAATACTTCGAACATTGGAGTGGAGTACCTATTTTATGAAAAGCAAAGTGGTGATAATACAGGTCCATATATTGTAGAGGTAGGCCTAAATGGAATTACAGTTCCTCTAGAACTAGATACAGGTGCTGCCCGAACTGTCTTGTCCAAAACAGTTTTTGACAAAACTTTCAAAAATGCATCTAAAGTACATGCATCTAAAACAATACTAAAAAACTATGGGGACATACAAATACCTATTTGTGGAGAAGCATCCATCACAGTTACATTCAACAAGAAAACTTTGTCTCATCCTTTAACTCTTTTAGTGGTGGATGAGCAAGGGTCTACTCTACTAGGCCTTGATTGGATTGATGCTTTGAAAATGCCTATTGACAAAATTTTGCCAAAGGGTCAGGCAGATGTGCATACACACTCGCGTATCTGTCTGACATAGACTCATTGTCAAGGGAGTTTTCTTCTGTTTTGGGGCCTGAAGTAGGCAAACTAAAAGGCCATCAGGTCTGTATAGAGGTAGACCCTAATGTAACTGAAATTTTGTAAGGCTCGTTCAATTGCACATGCACTGCTGGAGAAGGTAGATTTAAAAATTGACAGGCTGCTCAAAGATAAAATTATCGAACCAGTCACACACGCTAAGTGGGCTGCCCCGGTAGTTCCTGTACTAAAACCTGACAAGTCAGTGCGGTTATGTGGGGATTGCAGTTTAACAGCTCTCTTGCTGGGGGTAAATATTTCACAAAACTAGATATGTCCCAAGCCTATGCTCAACTAAGTTTAGATGAAAATTCTAAAGAGCTAACTATCATAAATACGCACCGAGGCCTGTGTAAGTACAATAGGCTATGCTATGGAATAGCATCCGCTCCAGGTATTTTTCAGAGGACAATGGACCAAGTTCTAGGTCACATTCCGGGGGTACTTTGTTTTCTAGATGATGTCCTCATTTCAGGTTCATCTAAAAAAGAACACCTAACTAGATTAACCACAGTTCTAAAAAGACTCCGGGATGCCGGACTTAAGCTAAATAAAGAAAATTGTTCGTGGGTCACTAATGAGGTTTCATATTTAGGGTTCCGCATAGATGCCTCAGGCATTCATCCAACTCGACTTTCCTTGAACCCCTAAATAAGTTATTACGATCTGGGGAACAGTGGAGATGGGAGAAAACCCAAACGGAAGCATTTGAGGCTTCCAAGGACGTACTACTAAAGTCCACTCTCCTAGTGCATTATGATCCTAAACTTCCTCTCATAGTTTCAGCAGATAGCAGTTCTTATAGAATTGGGGCAGTGTTATCTCACCACATTGATGGTATAGATAGGCCTATCTGTTTTGCTTCTAAAACATTAACTGAGACTGAAAGGCGATATGTACAACTTGAACTGAAGCCTTAGCCTTAGTATTTGCAGTGAAAAAAATTAATTTCTATCTATGGGGTCACGAATACAAACTAATTACTGACCATAAGCCTCTTTTAGGTTTATTTTCACCTAATAAAAATATTCCAGTTATGGCCTCAGGTAGGATTCAACGATGGGCGCTGATTCTACAAGCCTATAAATTTGACTTAGTACATAGGTCAGGCAAACTTCTAGGTACGGCTGATACTCTAAGTAGGTTGCCCTTAAAAAATTCAAATGAATGCATACCTATACCTACAGAATGGGTTCACTTGGTGGAGTTTTTGGAATCCACTCCAGTATCTGCAGCACAAATAGAGCAGTGGACAAAATCAGACCCTATTCTGTCTAGGGTCATCCATTACTGCTCAGTTGGTTGGCTTACTAAGGTTGAGAGTGAATTACAGCCTTTTTATCAACGTCAGTCTGGACTCTCGATCCAAAATGGTTGTCTCTTATGGGGCCACAGAGTGATAATTCCGAATGAAGGCAGGTCAAATTTAGTGAAGGAACTTCATGCTGAACACATGAGTGCAACAAAAATGAAAGAGCTGGCGAGAGCTTAATTCTGGTGGCCCGGTTTAGATGGATAACTCGAATCATTGGTTCATTCCTGTCAAAGCTGCCTAGAGGACAGAGATCTCCCAAGGAAAAGTCTACTTCATCCGTGGGAATGGCCTACTATACCTTGGCATAGGATCCATGTTCACTATGCAGGTCCTATAAATAATATCTATTTCCTAGTCATTGTGGACGCCTACGCTAAGTGGGTAGAAATTTTTCCAACCACTTCCACGACTTCAGGTGTTACTATTCGCTTACTCCGTTCGTGTTTCGCTCGATGGGGTTTACCCGTAGTTCTGGTTTCCGACAATAGTACTTGTTTTACCAGTGAGGAATTTCGTTCTTTTGTCCACCTAAACGGCATTAGACATGTCCGGTCTAGTGTTTTTCACCCGTTTACTAACGGCCTCGCGGAAAACATGGTCCATACTTTCAAGTCGGCCTTGTGTCGTTCTCATGGGGAGGAAATGCAAGTGCTGTTGGATAAATTTTTGTTTAAATATCGACTAACACCTCACACAACGACGGGGTGTTGTCTCCTTCTAAACTTATGATTGGCCGGGGAATTCGTTTAGTTTTCGATCTGTTACGTCCAAACGAAACGTTACAACAACGAGTTTTACGACATCAGGAAAAACAGAAGTTGTACCACGACACTAAAAAAGGGGGAGTTATAGAAGCGTAACCTAATGATCCAGTCATGATTCGCAACTATGGGGCTGGACCAAAATGGGTTCCTGCAACTGTGCAGGAGAGAACGGGCCCTGTTTCCTTCAAGTGCCAACTAGAAGATAGTCGTTCTATTAAACGTCATTCAGGACCAGGTATGGGAACGTGAATTGCAGGATGAGCAGAGTCTTCCAGAAGAGAGAACCGATCCTCTGAAAAATGGTTCAATTCGCCCGCCTATGCAGGTTGCACCTATTCCTACTACATCAACCACGCTCCGCAGGTCGTCTAGAGTCTCTCACCCCCCCCCCCTGACAGACTAAACTTGTAGGAGGAGGAGTGAGGTGACGTGTGTATATATATATATATGTATATAGTCTAAAAGTCACTAAAGGGAAAAGTAACTAAAAGAAAGCTGAATGGCAACACAAAAAGATAAACAGCGGAACGCGGTCTGTTCGTTTATTGGCCAGTGGCGGCTCGTGACTAAAAATTCTAGGGGTGCTGTCTCTAAGAATGGGTTGAAATAATTACTGAAATAAAAGGATGAGCATTGAGCAATGAAAAAAGTTTCAAAAGTTATTGAAAAAGTTATTCAGTGAGCTCATCCTTATATTGTTCTTGATTATTTCAATTGTAAATAAAAAATTTAGGGGTACTGCAGTTCCGCAGTGCCTACCGACGAGCCGCCACTGTTATTGGCCTAAACTAAACAGCATGTATTTTTGTATCTGACTAAATCGTTGGTGCTAAGTTTAATTTGGTGATGTTTCTAAGGTGACAAATGGAGTAGAAAGTTGTCAATATGTTATATCAATTAGGGGTAATGTCTATAACTTCTAAATTAGTAAAGTTAGAGTTTAGGTAGACTGCTTTCAGTGTTTTGTGGGACGCAGGAAATCTATGGTAGGCCCTAAAGAATATCTAATTCAACACACCGGTAAGTGCCTTTGTTGTTGTTTAGAAACCTAGTAACTTAGGGGGGTCACTAACCCCACGCTATTACAGAAACCTTCACCTATCCATCAATTTACAGCAAGACTGTACTGTGCCCCACACTGGGGTTTGTTAGTGCATGAGTTCTTGAACACCACTTTTCCAGGAAGATGGATTGGGCGCGACGGGCCGGTGCCATGGCCTCTATGATCCCCAGTGGTGTAGTGCTGTGGGAACGCGTGGGAACGGCGTTCCCTTACTTTTTTTGGTAGACGGAACGGCGTTCCCTCACTATTTCAAATAAATCCGAACTTACAAATCTCTAACGTCATGAAATTTTAATTCCCACCCCTAGAAGAAATATGAGAATCATTAACTGTTTCATTTCTTTTAGCTTCGACTGAGGCAATGCTAGCCTATAAAGATCTGGTGAAACAGTCACCACGGCGTACCAGTTGTTAACTTTTTTTTAGTTAATCATTCCAGTTGTTAGCTATTTTTATTGATCGTACTGGATGTCGTATATCTAATGACACTGGAAATACTGCATCTTCAACCTTGGAATATATCCTAATATCCAGTGCATATGACCTCAAAATATCCCTGAAATTGGTCAGATTTCAAAAGATTTCCCGGGGAGCTTACAGTGCCCCCGGACCCCCAGCTGTATGGGCTCGCCGCGCTCGCCATTGTCTCCCCCGCATCTGAGTAACACTTTCAAAATGCGTTCCCTCACTTCTTTATTTAGCACTACACCACTGATGATCCCCCGATATCATGCCCCTGGACTTCTTCCTGTGGAGATATGTAAAGGATTATGTGTACTATACTCCTGTTGCTGATATTGACACTCTTCGTACAAGGATTTGCGATACTGTGATAACTTGGTGGTTAGTGACCCTGCCAAGTTACTAGGCTTCTAAACAACAACAAAGGCATTTACCGGTGCTTTGATTTAGATCTTCTTTAGGGCCTAGCATAGTTTCCAGCGTCCCATAAAGCGCCTACTTAACTCTCTCACTTTACTAATTTAGAAGCTATAGACATTACCCCCAACACTTATATACTATTTGACAACTTCCTGCTTACATTCTAACACTTTAGCAACATCACCCAATTAAACTTAACACCAACGATTTAGTCAGATATGAATAACCATGCTGTTAGTCCATCCATAACAAACGAACAGACCGCGTTCTGCTGTTTATCCTTTTGTGTTGCCATTCAGCTTTCTTTTAGTGACTTTTCCATTTAGTGACTTTTAGACTATATACATATATATATACATACACATACGTCACCTCAAATACCATCAATAGTGTCACGAGAGATATGCTAGCGAACGTATGGTGTAGTCTTGAATTTAGCTTGGATGTGCTACGTGTAACTAACAGTGCACAGGTTGAGATTTAATGAGAAACATAATAAACTTGATGTGTTATGCAACAACATGCAAAACAAAGCATTACTGCGTCTTCTTTGGAATTAAAGTTTATAATCAAGAAAGGACTTTGTGTACACCCTGTATCTCGGAACATAAAACAAATTTAAGCATTGATATGGGGTTTTGGGTAATTTAGCAACAGGCTAACCAACTGTTTTCCATGGTTTTAGAATAATTTGTTCATATCTTCCATCTGGTACTGCAACTTCATCTGCTAATGTACACTATCTACCAAAAGTATTGGGACAAACTTCTCTTTGCCAATACCTGAATCTTCTAGATATACACGAGTGTACAGGTCTTTCGGCAAGTTTACCTACTGTACGTAAGGAATTGCATGCAGGAGTCTATGAAAGGTCAACTACCCACAAGACACATCACAGCTCTGAATACAAAACAACGACTAGACTGGTGAAAAGCTTATTGAAACTGCGGAAGAGAACAGTGGAAACGCATCCTGCGGAGTGATGAGTCCCGCCACACACTGTTTGCATTCAATGGAAGAGTCTGAGTGTTGTGACAACCCGGAGAGAGCTTCAATCCTCAGTGCATTGTCCCGACAGTAAAGTATGAAGGTGGCAGTGTAATAGTTTAAGCATGTTTCTCATAGTTTGGACTTATGCTATTGGCGTTTGTGAAGAGTATAAAGACTACCAATACCAGGGCGTACTGTGACAGTTTGGACAACAGTGCAATGCCAGCGCGTTAATGTAAATTTTGATGTGGGTCCGTACTTATATAAACACGACAACCCCCACCCCCTTTCCACAAAGAAAGCTCTGCCTGTGATCCATTGATTCGAGCTGAATAACGTTGACATGTCATTGTCTGCTCAGAGATAGATCTGATCTCAGTCTGATAGAACACAGCTAGGATGAACTAGTGCATCAGGAACAATTCGTAGATACAAACTGCTTTAACTGCGGGATGAATGGCGCAGTATCTTCCTGAAACATAAAACAT
>JAJOZX010013097.1:0-85000 GCA_023014485.1 Bathynomus jamesi
CCAGCCCCGCTGCCGGGTCTGCCTTCCCGGTATCAACAGGGGGCAAGAGCCAGAAGTGGGGACATTTATGGTCCCCTCCCCAGGGGACTCCGAGGCTCTTGAAGTTGATGCCATTTTTTTTTTAATTTTGAAAAGATTATGTAGTGTGTAAGATGCATGTATATGTAGTGAGGAATAAGGAAAGAAGTGTTTGAAAGCATGCCGGACTGCTTACAGGGTACATGAGACGCGGAAAACGATCAGTTAAGGAGGACAGTGACAGGAGAAACGGGAGTTCCAGCACTCCCAATCTTCTGTCTAACGCCCCCCCCTCGGAGTACTTGCCTGGTCGATTGGTGTCTACATTGTCCTCATTTGCGGTGTGGCAGTGATTTATCTTTATAAATGCTATCTTTTATCATAAAGAAAGGGATATAAGTGGGTTTGGCTAGGTTAGGTAAGGTTTAGTTAAAGTTATTTGGTGTTTTGGATTGGATTAATGTTACGATACAGAACTGGATACGTGAGAAAGTGTGAAAATGTCGGTAGTTTTTGCAGGGAAATCGAACATGTGTGTGTGTGTGTGTGTGCGTGTGCGTGTGTCATGAAAAGTAATATTTTGATGTCTTTCTTTTGTCATTGATGAAGGCTGTGTCAAGTACTTCCGAAACGATGGAAGAAAAGTTGTAATATTGACGTTTGTACATCAGTTGAAAGGAACAGATTGCTGGAAAAAAGCCTCGCATTCTGTAGATCTTTTAAGAAGCCTTTTTATGTGAGAAACGGCAAAAACGCTTAATTGGTTGTCATTTTAAGATTGGTAGATTACGTGAATTATATACGAGTATATATATGTTGCAAACACGAGGAAAAGGGAAAATTATTCAAAGGTATTCGTGTATTCAACAGTACACCTCGTCAGGGAATGAAGGGAAAAGGCAAGATGACGAAAATATATGCCTATGTACAGTAAGACAAAAAAGTAGAGAGAGATTAGCGCAAGGTTAACAAGTACTGATATAGGGCAAAAGATATTTTAACAATATATTGTAAATTTTATACGTTCCCGAATTGTTATTGAAATTATTTTTGAAATGGAACAAATTCTAGAATATTCCTTTCAATTATGTTTTTTTAACGAAAACTTTAGAACTCTCCCACTTAATATTATGATTATATATATACTTATGGTTAAACAATGCATTAGAATTATTTGTTGTTCTACACGCATATTTATAGTGTTTACTCTGATATCTAAAGTTTTTCCCGTTTGACCTGTATAAACTAAGATACATCGTGTGCATCCGATCCAAATACACAGCCAACAGCATTATCCGGGCTATTCTTTATGAGGCGACATTTAACCATATTATTATACTTAAAGACTACGTTGATGCCAATTATTTTAAGTAAGGTCGGAAGATATTTAATTTATATAGTAAGGTAGGCTAAGGATACTTGTAACTTAGCTTATATCGGTCAAACGGGAAAAACTTTAGATACCAGAGTCAAACACCATAAGTATGCGTGCAGAACAACAAAAACTATAATGCGTTGTTTAACCATACTTACTTCGTAGCCCCCGGGTTCTCTTATGCGAACCCGGCGGCACTCAGGTATCCCGCTACCACCGTGGGACGGGTCCATAGGTCTCGTAGAGAGGTAATGTTGGAGTTGTGTCTTTGTTGAGAGAGAGTGTGGCAGTGTAAGAGTAGGTGTTCTGTGTCCTCAGGGTGGAGGTGTCAGCTAGGTGGAGTCTGTGTCTGTATTGTTGGAGGGAGGGGTGGTGGCCTGAACGGAGCCTGGCCAAAGTAACTCTTGTTTTCCTTGGGAGGGTTTGTTCGCTCTGATGGACTACAGGGGGAGTATCGTGAAGGACAGTGTTGTGTGGTTGGTCGAGTAGGTATTTCCGGGTAAATTCTGTGTGGAGATGTTTAATGGGGTTGATGTTTAGGGGAGGAGGGGGATATTGTTCAGTAGCTGCGAATAGTGAGCAGCAGGAGTACGTTTTTTGTTGCGGGGTGGGGGATTGTGTAATGTGAGATGGTGACGGGGGTGGTCTGGGGCCAGTGCTCTGGAGAAGAATTGAGTCCCTGTCATGTTCATGTGGTGTTCGATGGGGAGTATTTTCGTATCTGCATGTAGATGTGGGATGGGTGTGGTTCGGAGGCAGCCAGTAATGCTTCTGAGACCTCTGTTTTGTGTGGTCTGTATCTTTTTCTGGTTTGTGTGGGAGATGGACGGGGACCAGGCGGGGGCAGCGTAAGTTAGGGTAGTACGTACAAACTGTTTGTATAGGATACTAAGGGATTCCTTCTGCTGACCGAATGTTGTGGAGGTGAGTGTTCTGAGAGCGTGAGTTTTTTGTTGCTTTGGAGCAAATGTTTGATATGTGAGGGGAAAAGGACATGTGTGTGTCTAGGGTGAGGCCGAGGATTGTTGGGGTTTTGTTTAGAGGTAGGGGATGTCCCATGAGGGTGACTCGGGTGTGCTTGGGATTCGTGGCGGTCTGAGGTTAGGAGGGTGATGGAGGATTTTTGAGGGGATGCTGACATCCTATTATTAGTCAGCCAGAGTTCCAGATTGGTAATGTACTGCTGGATCAGGCGTGTGGCGGTGTTACGGTTATGGTGTTGTGCTGTTATGGTCAGGTCATCTGCATAGGAGGAAACGTGGACATGGGGGGAGAGAGGTTGTGGGAGGTCGTGCATGAAAAGGTTGAAGAGGATTGGAGAGAGTATGGAGCCCTGTGGGACGCCATTGTATAGTCTGTAGGTTTTGGATGAGTGTTGTTTGTGTATGACTTTGCCAAGTCGGCCTGCAATGAGATTAGTAAGCCATTTCTTGTCATTGGTGGGGATGTCGAGATCAATAATCTTTTGTGCAAAAATGTGGCGTGGGACAGTGTCGAAAGCTTTGTTGATGTCGATGGCAACAAGGACTGTGCGGGCAGGGGGGGATTGTTGGTTGAAGCCATCTAAGATGTGTTGGGTAGGTTTGTAAGAAGCGTTGTGGTGGAGTGGGCGGACCTGAAGCCGTGTTGGGTTTGTGAAAATGTAATGTGTGGTTGTATGCGTCTTAATATAAGTTTTTCGAGGACTTTGGAAATGGTTGAGAGAAGGGAGATTGGCCGGTATGAAGCAGGTAGGTTGGGGGGTTTATTGGGTTTCAGTATCGGGATGATGTGTGCCAGCTTCCAGGTAGAGGGTATGACATTGTGAAGCCAGGAGTAATTGAATATGTTTGTGAGGGCTGCAAGAGCAATTGGACCAAGGTGTTGAGATGTATGTTTGAAATGTGGTCTGGGCCTTCGGCATGAGAGTTTTTAAGGGATTTATGGCTGCAGCTGTGCCTTGGGGTGTAAATGGATGTGGTTGTTGTGGGTCGGCCGAGAGTTTCCGTATGTTTTTCAGGATTTTTCTATTATTGGGAACAGTGATTTTGTGGCTAATTTTTGAGTAGTGGTGCATGAGTAGGTTGCAGTTTTTGTGGGGATGGAATTTGGTTACGGTTGGAAAGGAGAGCTTCGTGTGTGGGGGGTGGGTTAGTATGTGAAGTGTGGATTTTTTTAAGGTTTTCCAAAGTTGGGTGCTGTTGGTCTTGTGATTGAGTGTAGTTAAATAGGATTCCCAGTTTTCTGACTGTTTAGTGTTAATTAGATTTGTGATGTCAGTGTTAAGGTGGTGTATGAGGTCAATGTCTTCTGCAGTGGGACTGTGTTTCTGGCGTAATGAGTTTCTTTGTTTGATTAGATTGTGTATTTGTGGGGAGAAATTTGGGTTGAAGTGTTTCCTATGTCCTTGTGGAATGAATTGTTTGCTAGCGCGAGTGATAGTGTTGTTTATGTGGGCGGTAGCCTTGTCTATAGAGGGGAAATTAGTTGTGGAGAATTCCTGAAGCTCGTTTTCAATGTATCCTGTAAAAGAAGGCCAGTTTGCATGTTTGTAGTTCGTGTATGTTTGTTTGAAGGATGTGTGGATGGGGTGTGTGTGTTGATAGGTGATTAGTATTGGGAGGTGATCGGAGGGGAGGTGGTGTAATGTCTGCCATGTTGTGCGTGTGTGTAGGGATGGTGAGCAGAAGGTAATGTCTGGGGAGGTGTGTTGTTGGTTGTGTTGCAAGGGTTTGCGTGTGGGTTGATTCCTATTGTTGAGGATGTTGTATGTATGAAGATCATCTAGGAGTAGCGTGCCACGAGCGTCTGGTATGTGAGAGGAGAGCCATGTCGGGTGATGAGCATTGAAGTCGCCTCCCACAATGTGGTTCTCGTATTGTGTAAGTGGTTGCAGGGGGGGCTCGTAGCGTGGGGGGCAGTGAGCAGAGGTAGAGGGGCGTATGTATATGTTTGAGATGTGAAAAGTGGAGGATTTGATTTTGATTTTGATGGTCTGGATTTTTAGGGTAGGTCGTTATTAAGGAGGGCGTGTGTGTGCTGCGTTATATTTGTGTATGGGATGTCTTTGTGGATGAGTGTGATAAGCCCATGTTCTATGGGGTTAGTGTCCTGTCTTAATGTTGAGTAATTGTTGAAGGCTGGAGCCTGGTGTCTGGTGAGAGTTTAGTTTCTTGGATGAGTGCTATATGTACAGGGTGGGCCGTAAGTTTCCATACATAGGAAAAATAAACATTTTTTTATGGACAACCATTTTTATTTATATATGCTCTACATGGCTGCCATTGTTTTGAAAACACATTTCAATACGTGTTCCCCACTGTTGATGAACACGCATTACCACAGTTGACGTTATGCTTGTAATGGCGTTGGTGATACGTTCCTTTAGATGATTTATGTCTCGTATCTTTTCCTGATACACCATGGCCTTCAAGTGCCCCCAAAGATAGAAATCAAGGGGGGTGAGATCTGGGGATCTGGGAGGCCACTCCACAGGACCACGCCGACCAATCCAAGCATCCGGAAACTGCTGATCCAAATACCGACGCACGTGAAGACCATAATGAGGTGGAGCTCCATCTTGCTGGAAGTAAACTGGGAAGTTACCTTCCTCGTTTAGCAGGGATGGGAAAATCTCTTCTTGCAACATGTTAAGATACCTTTCGGCATTAAGATTTCCACTGACAAAAATTGGTCCAATAATTCTGTCACCCCATATCCCGGCCCACACCATCACTTTACCGGCACCTTGCATCTTCGTCGGACTCAGCCAGTTAGGGTTAGCATTACTCCAATAACGTATGTTTTGCCGATTAACCTCTCCATTGACGTAAAAATTTGCTTCATCAGTAAACAAGATCTTATCTGAAACATAAAAACAAACGTTTAAATTTTCCTATGTATGGAAACTTACGGCCCACCCTGTATATTATATGTGTGGAGGAGAGAATTGAGTTCCTGGTGTTTGTTTTTGATGCCATTAATGTTTATTTGCAAAATGTTTAGTGAGTGTTTGGGGTGGGGTATGTGTGTTTAACCATATGTATATATATATATATATATATATGTAATCATAATATTAAGTGGGAGAGTTCTAAAGTTATCACTAAAAATAAAGATATAATTGAAAGGAATATTCTAGAATGTGTATTCATCCATTTCAAAAATAATTTCAATGACAATTCGGGAATGTATAAAATTGACAATATATTGTTAAAATATCTTTTGCCCTTTATCAGTGCTAGTTAGCCTTGTGCTAATCTTTTTATTCTTTGTTTTACTGTACGTAGGCATAATATGTTTTTGTCATCTTCCCTTTTCCCTTCATTCCCTGACGAGGTGTACTGTTAAATACACGAAGAGCCTTGGAATAATTTTTCCTTTTCCTGTGGATTTACATCATTCATTTATTTTACGTGTTTGTGTGAAATTAATTATATATATATATATATATATATTATATATATATAATATATATATTAATATATATATATATATGCGCCTTGGTGGTGTAGTGGTTAGCGTCGCTGACTTCGCATCCATCGGCCCCGGGTTCGAACCCAGTGACGGCAGCCGGCTCGCAGCAAAACCCAGCTCTTCATCCTTCCACACAATAAAGAAAGTGGTTGGTAGATAAATGGGTATCCTGGATGGCCTAATGGTTAAGACGCTGGGCTGCTGGTGGGGCGTGGTTCAGATTCCACGTTAAACTGTAGGTCTAAGGTGGAGTGAAAACTTCGTCAGAATGAACAATTCGGGCGGAAGCTAACCAAAGGTTTTATATATATATATATATAATATATATATATATATAATATTATATATATATATATATGGGATGAATTTCACAAACACGTGAAATGAATGAATGATGCAAACCCACAAGGAAAAAGAAAAATGATTTCAAGGCCTTTAGGTGTACGTCTGAATACACAAGACCTTGGAATTTTTTTTTCTAAACCCTTGTGGGTTTGCATCATATATAATAAAAATAAATATAAATAAGGAAAAGGTGTGCAGTGTCTTTTATCATTGTTTATTGTTAAACGTTTGTGTCAAACATTTTTATGGAGAATTTATTAAATTCGAAGTCCTTCTGCACAGCCATTAAACATCCAGCTTGCGTTATAGTCTAGGAATGATATCCGGTGTTAGTAATTTTATATTCGTTTGGGGGAGGGATGGAGAGTGAGTAATGAATGCTGACCACTGTGTCAGTGCTTACAAGTGCTGAAAACTTTTTTTTCTATAATGATGCGGTGACCTATTGCGCTACCGAAGAGCAAATGTGGTGTAAATGCGTGTCCTGCAACGTCTCCAAAGATGTTTGGAGAGCTCAAAAACTTAATTTTGACCCATTCAGAAAAGTCTGGTTAAGAATAGATCTGTTAATAGCAAAAGGAAAGCCAAAATGAAACCAGAGTTCACTCGACGGAAAATTAATTTGGTAACCCGATAAGACCATCCGAAGCCGAGTCTAAAAGAGGCAAAAATTAGTTTGGAGACCATCCAATTAGTATAAAACCAGTAACTTTAGGAAATTGAGAAAAATCTATCTTATGCTCCCCTCGAAACAAACAAAAAGATTAATTCGAAAATTTAAAAGAATGTAATTAATTGCCTTCACAAAGTCAATGGCTTATAAACATTCCAAGAAATTTTTCATTTATTCCCGTAAAAAGTCTTGCTATTTTGGGTAAATAATTTCAAAATAATCATATTTCGTCAATGTTCAATATACTAAATTTAGTTTATGGTTTGGGCTTGGATATTAATGGGTTATTGTGTGTGTGTGTGTGTGTGTGTGTGTGTGCGCGCGTGCGTGCGTGTGTGTGTGTGTGTGTGTGTGTGTGTGTGCGCGCGCGTGCGTGCGTGTGTGTGTGCGCTCGCGCGCGGACTGTTTGACACCTACGTTGCGCTACCCATCTAATAATTTGGGATCACGTAAACTTTTTGGGACATTTCCGGGTCCCGAATTTTCTATCGTGTTTACAGACTATTTTGGAACCTCCACTACTTACATACAAAATTATAATAATAATGTAATGGGTTAAATAGGTAAAATGTGTATTGGTCACCAAATGAATGTCAGAAATAAAGGAGATTAATAGGCTTCGTGGTTTTTCTCTCCTTTAATTACCATAAATAAAGGAATAATTACATAATAAATAACATTTACATAGTTTGTATTGAAATGTGCAAATATTACAATTATTGAATGTTGAGAATTAAAGAGTAATTACGTGGGGGACAAATCTACGGTGATTCAGTGGTATTAAGATGCAGTAATTAGGATAATAAAATATGGTACGTAATAAACAGTAATAAACCTACATGTCGTATTATTAACTTTATATAAAGATAAGAGTCTTATACGCTTTATTGGAGACACTTTAGAGTTTAGAGAGTCTCCGTACGTCCTCTGTACCCGGCTTTATATAGGACGGTCTGTGCAGAACGCTCTCTGAGACTAAGAAGAAGAAACGATATGAGTGGCCCATGCAGATACAGGACAAGTCTGATAAGGTTTGGCACTCTTTTGTCTCTCAGATGAATCAATATTCGAACAGTTTGCTCGAGGAGGACGGATCTGGGTATGAAGAATATGTTGCGATGTATTCAGTCCCAAATTGGTGCAACCCAATGTGAAATTCGGTGTGTTCTTAGGGTGTGGAGGGACATTTAGCGCTCTGAAAATGTTGACCCTGCGTTCGTAGAGAGACGTCTTAATTCACAAGATTACGTCATACCCATCTTAGATAAGAACCTCCCTCCTGCCTTTGTTTTGGAATGGAAACTCGACCTGCGGGTCATTATGTTTTAAGATGACGGTGCCACATGTCCATTCCCTTCCTTTAGAAGGTCCTCTATTTTATTATGGCCATGTACAGTATATATTGAAGCCAAAGTTCAGTTAAAAGTGCAGATCAAAAAAAAAAATTACATCTGAAATTTACACTATTTTTAATTTGTGAAAAACTGTGAACTGTGAAGCAGCGTTTGAGCGTTGTTGAATCTCTTTCATAACGAGAAAAGTCCTATAACGGAGGGGACCTACAGTTTTACGTGAGATCCATACTACGGGACGGTACATCATCCGAACTCGGGAGATGATCATCCATTCAACTACTGAAAGAACCCAACGTCACTTACCATCGTTGATTTAACGGGAAGTGGTGTCGCAACGTGGCCACGACTCAGCCCACGCAAGTTGTAGAACAAATACTGAAAACAAATATTTCGTAATGAAATAATGACGAATGAATATTAAATCCATACGAAATTGCGGTCCATAAAACGAGCGAAAGAAGACTAAATCTCAATATTTATCTTGGGGTGAAAAAGAAGATTTACACGCGTTAAGTTTAAGTGTCATTAACAAGGTTTAATTTTAATTAAATAAGTTATTTGTCATTTGTATCCCTTTTTTTCCTTCTTCATCTTATGTACTTCTTCACCTGAGACCTGAAAATTATTTATACAACTTACAATCGATGTTAATTTACATTAACATCTTAAAACATTTAACATTCTGATGCATTAAAGTAATTTCATATTTTACGTTTATATATTTTCAGAGTATTTTAAATGACTTTTGCGTACTAATATATAAATTTTATCTTCATTTATCCGATCTGATATCATCTCTCCTAATGTATCTGAACTTAACATAAAATCATACTTAACTTAACCAAACCTAACTTGTCCTCTGTTAACGTAATTAAACATAACCTGAAACATTTTGTTAATAGTAGATACGTCAATAGTTGCTGTTTTGATCTTCATCTAATGTATTTGAAATAATTCTGGTTTCTAAATTTGCTCTGCACTTAATTCCATTCAATCTACTTCAGTGTGTGTGTGTGTGTGTATATGTATATATACATACAGTATGTTATTAGGACCTTTAAAATTACATTCGAATGTGATTTAATTAAAATACGAGTCTCAAAGGGATCAAATAATACAGTAAACCTTTTTCCGTCATATCCCAACACAATAATAACTATAGTTGATGATGACCAAGAGTAATTTATGAGTTTAATTTTGACATTAGTCACATATCAATAAGTATTTTAATATAGGTAAAGAAGTGTGGGTAGTGAACCTTGGTAGAATTACAGAAACTGTATATAGCGTCTGTTGTACCATATTTTTTTTTTTTTAAAGTAAATCTATCTGAGAATTCAACTAACCTATAACCTTTGCAAAAATAGAGATAAAGGCTCTCTCTCTCTCTCTCTCTCTCTCTCTCTCTCTCTCTCTCTCTCTAAAGAGAGGTATAAAGGTTATGCACATTTCTTCTGGATGTAGTAAACTTTATACTTGGGGTGTGACAGCCCTCCGGTCCCGAGTCGTGGGATTCTAGAGGAACTGGCTGCCAGCTCCTTTAGGTTCTCTCTCTCTTTCGGGAGGGCGGGTAAAGTATTTTGCACAATCCCGTCCCGTGGGTTACTAGGACCCCCATCCCATCCCTACTCTGTCCTTTTAGATTACGTTAAGGTTGTTCTCCTCTCACTGCAAAAAAAAAAAAAAAAAAAAAAAAAAAAAAAAAAAAACTTTTCTTTTAGTATTAAGTCTTTTTCTCTTCTTTTACTATTAGGGACCCGACTGCTACCTCATGCGTGGGAAGAGAGGCTTTGGAACCTCTATAAATAACACCATTTAACGCTCGTAGGTTGTGAGAGACTGGGGAGGGGTCCCAGGCGTAGGGGCGCGATGAATGGAGTGTGGCTAGTGCCCCGTTAAGCCCATTCCTAACGCGTAATGGCTTGACCAGCCCCCTGCGACCGTTCTTTGGTGACCAATTGATGGTGCTTGGCTGTACTGCTCTGAGGTGAGAGGGCTTTACTGCCCAGCTGGCTGCCAGGCCAGCGTAAAGTCTCGGGCGTAGCCTCTGGGTCTGGTGGGATATCCCTTGAACACTGGATTCTAAGAGTCTGGCCCACTTGTGAGTGACTAGTAAGACTTAGTAAGGGGCTGCATCTCGCTGTCGCTCCTGGCGGAAAATCCGTGACGCTTGCGTCGCGAGTGTTTGTCAGTTGGTAGCTGCGACACGTTTGGGACGGTCCGGCCCTGGGAGACTTTGGTCGGTGCGGCAGCAGGGAGGTGTAGTCTTCTGGAAGGGATGAACGTCACTTGCGAAAAGGCTGGTGCGGCTACGCGCGGGATTAATTACCATCCCCCCCCACCCCCCCCCCCTCCCCCCCCCCCCCCCCCCCCCCCCCCCCCCCCCCCCCCTTTTTTATATACTGGTCATAAACGTTTTTGGATAGTTTTCATTGCTAGAACGCTTTATCTTATTCAGAGTATTCAGCAAAAACAAAAAAAAAAAGAGAAAATATGGCAGGGCCAGCTAAATTGAAAGCAGAATGCTTTAAATGTAAAGTTAATCATTGGTGCGTAGACTTCCCAGAGGGTTAATATCAGTGATATCACATCCCTTAGTGTATGTTTGTTTTGTAAACTTAGAGACAACCACGAAAAGGAAGTTAAAGAGCTAAAGGAAATAGTAAAAAGCTTGAAGCTAGGGTCGTAGCACTGGAAATCCAACCCAGTGGACAAGATCAAAATTAAAAACACACCAGCAGATTCAAACTGTAAGATTAAGTATCAAGAACAAAGGGAGGGCTCAAAGAAGGGGCTGATAGAGAAGGGTGGGAAGGGATCGATAGAGAAGGGTGGGAAGGGGCTGCTGATGGCCCAAAGAAACCGAAGGATGTAGCTACCTGTCGGGGTGGTCGGGTGGGTGTAACTGCGTGTATGGGTGGCGACGGGTTTCGAAAGGTCTCGGGCAAGAAGGCTGCGAAGCCGAAGCCTGAGACCCCAGTTGCCCCTGTCAAGACCTCTAACCGCTTTAGTCTCCTGTGCTCGAAGGAGGAAGACACCGTTTTGATTGGGGACTCGCAGATCAGGGGCCAGGAGAAGTACTTTGCTTCTGCAAACCGGGATGGGAGGAAGGTAAGGTGCTTACCTGGGCGGGGAACGGCGCACTTAAGGAAGGAGGTAGAGAAGGTGCGCGTGGATAGTCGGAGGACTGCGATCGTTGTCCACGCTGGTGGCAATGACCTGTTCCTCAAAGGCGGTGGGGTAGGTCTTACAGAAGGGATCATCACCGAGATCATGTCTCTTGCGGATGATCTAAAACTGAAGACAGACAGGGGAATGTTAATGGGTATTTTACCGCGAATGAATGTCAGTGACCACTCGCTCAGTAAGGTCATTGGCATCAACGAGAGGGTACAAGACTTGTGCGTTCCGCTGGGCGTGAAGTTTATTGACCCCTTCGATGCATTTTCGGGTAGGTGGGACCTTTACCAGAGGGATGGTGTCCACCTCAATGACAAGGGTAAAGGTGTGCTAGCGCGCTGCTCGACCGGCACCTATACAGAATGGTGAGGTCGAGTCCTGGGAGAGATGATGGGCCCCCACCGGGGAGAGATGAGGATGAGCCGGTGGCGGACGTACTTCGACTGAAGGGTGCGGCGAAGTACAGATGGGTGACCCTCCTCCTACGTTGGAGGGGGCTCAGTCTCCTGTGGAAGTTGCCCCCTCGTTAGTGAGGGCTCTTCAACTCCCGACAGCCTTGGCTGTTCGGGAAACGGGTCGTGCTAGGGGGCGGTCAGAATAGGGAAGGCTCCCTCCGTGCAATGCTTTTAATGCTAGGTCAATTAGGAACAAGTTTCGCGAGCTACGGGCGCTCTTAGCATCAGAATACCAGGATATCGTTGCTATCACCGAGTCCTGGATTCATACTGATCGTAGGGACTACGTTGGGGAGTTCGAAATTCCCGGTATAGAATGTTTCGCAAAGACCGCACCCGTGGGGAGGGGGGTGGGGTACTAATATACGTCAGAGACACGTTGAGTCCGGTTGACTGCCAGTTCCGGTCGGAACGGGAGCTGCTTGGCGTCGATCTGAACGTGGGAGGGACGAACTATAGGTTAATCTTGGTGTACAGACCTCCGCATCTCCTCCTCGAGGAGGATACAGCCCTGTACACCGAACTCAGTAGCCTGCTAGGGGATAGGGTGTGTGTAGTTTTAGGAGACTTCAACTGTCGCGGCATAAAGTGGGAAAACAGGACTGCCGATGCTGAAGGGAGGAGGCTAGTTGACTTTGCTGATGAGAACTTCCTCACTCAGTGGGTCAACGAGCCTACACGAGGCGAAAGCGTTCTAGACTTAGTATTCACGACCGAAGACAACCTCGTCACTGGCCTCACCGTTGACGAATCGTTGGGCGGGAGTGATCACGGTATTATTAGGTTCCGTGTGTGCGTCCCTCGGGTGAAGCGTAGTAACTCGAGAGGCAGTAAGCTCGATCCGGCGGGCGAACTTTGTTAGCCTCAGGGATAGCGTAGCAGAGATGGGGTTAGAGGTTGGCGGCGATGTTGAGGGAGTGTGGAGTGCATTCCGGGATGAGTTTATGGTGCTGCAGTCTGCTGCCATACCCTCAAAACTGGTCACCCCTGCTTCAACGCAGCCTAAGTGGTTCAATCGTGGCATCGCTTCGGCTATCCGAAATAGGAAAGTAGTGTATAGGAGGGCGAAGGCCAATCGTTCCCACGAGAACACTGAAGCGTATGTCCGCCTGTGTAGGGAAGTGAAGGCGAAGGTTAGGCTAGCGAAACGTAACGAAGAACTACGGGTGGCAAGCCTCTGCAAGAGGAACCCTAAGGAGTTCTTCAGTTATGTTAATAGTAGAAAGCCTATTAGAAGCATGATAGGTCCTTTAAAGGACGGAAGCGGCGTTCTGCGGACCTCCGACGCGGACATCGCTAAGGTGCTTAATGAGTACTTTGCGGGAGTGTTCACCAGGGAGGATACCCGCGTCATCCCGAGCCAGCTGTGAGGCACGAAGGTGCTGACCTGGATAGTGTTAGATGTACCGCGACAGTCGTTGCTCATAGAATAGACAAACTGAGCGCGTTTAAGGCTCCTGGGCCAGACCAGTTCTCCCCAGTGTTTTGCGAGAAGTGCGCGACCAGGTGGCTCCCCACCTGGCTACAGTCTTCAACAAATCGTTGGAGATGGGCCAGGTGCCTGGTGACTGGAGAGAGGCCAACGTGACCCTATCTTTAAGAAAGGGGATCACGAAAGTCCAGGGAACTATCGTCCTATTAGTCTCACTTCAGTTGTAGGTAAATTATTAGAAAGGATAATAGCTGATAGAATCGTTGACCATTTGGATTCCTACAAGCTGCTTGGGGACTCCCAACATGGGTTTAGACGGCATAGGTCGTGTCTCACCAACTTGCTCGAGTTTTTCCACGTCATGTTGAGTGAGTACGATAAGAGTAGGGCGATTGATATACTTTATCTCGACTTTCAGAAAGCCTTTGATAAGGTACCTCACCGCCGGCTAATGGCGAAAGTGCGCGCGCTGGGTATCGGTGGGGAAATAGGTAGGTGGATTGAAAACTGGCTAAGGAATAGGCGGCAGAGGGTGGTAATTAAAGGGGCTAGTTCGGGTTGGGCCTCGGTCACTAGTGGGGTTCCTCAGGGTTCCGTTTGGGGCCACTGTTGTTTACCATTTACATAAATGATATCGACGGTGGCATCGTCAGTCGGATCGCCAAATTCGCTGATGACACCAAGCTTGGGGCCAATGTTGGGACGCCCGAAGCGATCGAGGAACTGCGTGCGGACCTAGGTAGGATAGGAGAGTGGTCCGAAAAATGGCAAATGCCGTTTAACTTGGGTAAATGCAAAGTGATGCACATTGGCTACGCCAATCCCAAGTCGGACTACTCGATGTTGGGCAGTAATATCGAGGTGACTGATTTAGAAAAGGACTTGGGTGTGCTAATTAGCAGCGACCTTAAGTTTACGAAACAGTGTGTAGAGATGGAAAAGAAAGCCCAGAAACTATTGGGTTATATCAGGAGGCAATTTCAGTTTCGGAACAAGGAGATTGTGCTCTCACTGTACAATTCCCTTGTTCGGCCGTACCTGGAGTATGCTGTGCAGTTCTGGTCGCCCACCCTCAGGAAAGATATTGAGAGGCTGGAGCGAGTGCAGGCGAGGGCCACAAAGTTGATCCCTTCCGTTAGGCATATGGGCTACAATCGACGGTTACGCGCCCTGAACTTGTTTTCGCTTGAAACTCGGAGGCTGCGCGGTCAACTGATCGAGGTTTTCAAGCTCTTACGAGGGTTCAACGATGTCGATTTTAGAAGTATGTTTAGTTTAAATGATAACCCAACTCGCAACAATGGTTGGAAGTTGGATTTGAAACGGTTTAGGACTAGTGTGTGTGGGAATTACGTTACGTATAAGATCTGTGACACATGGAACAGGTTACCTTCGGAAGTTGTGAACAGTTCCTCTGTGGATCAGTTCAAGAAAAGGTTAGACGAAATCTTGCACACTATTTGAGTGTGTAAAGACATTTAGGACCTCAGTCTGCGGAAATTTCTTTTCCTGTAAAATAGTTGATATCTGGAACCAACTTCCCTCAGAGGATGTTTCCAGTCAAAGTGTAAATCTGTTTAAAAATAGGCTAGACAAAGTACAGAACACACTCATAGTTTAAGATTAAAACCTCAGAAAACTCTGCAGGAGTTCGCTTGCTCGGTGTCTCTGTGAGCAAGCTAAATATAGAGCTATTTATATATTCTCCACTTTCCTGTAAAATTTCCTTGGCTACTTTTCCAGGGTCAAGGTATTTTCTTCAACCTTTTTCCGTACCTGCCTCTGGCAGGGAGGGAGCGGAGGGTGGGGAGAGAGCCTTCTACTTTTCTATCCAGTTTTCTACTACTGCTAGCATAGTTTGAAAGACAAAATTTTCCCTGGCACCCGTTGCCATTGGTACCTCCTCGGTATGGGCCGCAAGGCCTTTTGAGGTACTTCTTTTCCTTGTAACTCCTTGTAACTCTCTCTCTCTCTCTCTCTCTCTCTCTCTCTCTCTCTCTCTCTCTCGGCTACGCCAATCCCAAGTCGGACTACTCGATGTTGGGTAGTAATATCGAGGTGACTGATTTAGAAAAGGACTTGGGTGTGCTAATTAGCAGCGACCTTAAGTTTACGAAACAGTGTGTAGAGGTGGAAAAGAAAGCCCAGAAACTATTGGGTTATATCAGGAGGCAATTTCAGTTTCGGAACAAGGAGATTGTCCTCTCACTGTACAATTCCCTTGTTCGGCCACACCTGGAGTATGCTGTGCAGTTCTGGTCGCCCACCCTCAGGAAAGATATTGAGAAGCTGGAGCGAGTGCAGGCGAGGGCCACAAAGTTAATCCCTTCCGTTAGGCATATGGGCTACAATCGACGGTTACGCGCCCTGAACTTGTTTTCGCTTGAAACTCGGAGGCTGCGCGGTCAACTGATCGAGGTTTTCAAGCTCTTACGCGGGTTGAACGATGTCGATTTTAGAAGTATGTTTAGTTTAAATGATAACCCAACTCGCAACAATGGTTGGAAGTTGGATTTGAAACGGTTTAGGACTAGTGTGTGTGGGAATTACTTTATGTATAAGATCTGTGACACATGGAACAGGTTACCTTCGGAAGTTGTGAACAGTTCCTCTGTGGATCAGTTCAAGAAAAGGTTAGACCAAATTTTGCACACTATTTGAGTGTGTAGAAAATTTCCCGTGGCACCCGTTGCCATTGGTACCTCCTCGGTATGGGCCGCAAGGCCTTTTGAGGTACTTCTTTTCCTTGTATCTCTCTCTCTCTCTCTCTCTCTCTCTCTCTCTCTCTCTCTCTCTCTCTCTCTCTCTCTCTCTCTCTCTCTCTCATTTGGTCCAAATAAAACTATATAAACAAACATATTTTAGCTTACGAGTTAAATTCTATACTTGCTCTATGCACTCTATACTAGCTCCACAGAAACACCTATTCGAACGGCAGAGAAAATTAATTTATGAGCTTTGCTGCTGCAGGGCCTTGGTTCATCATTAAGTAACATCAAATTTTTTATAATATTTACATACATTCTGGATATAACATTTAGAAAGTATTTTATTGGCTATAAACTTATTTATATTTTTATTTGAAATATAAAAGGAAGCTGAAAATAGTTATTAGGCCTATGATGTAGCCTCTTGGTTTACGTTTAAGAGAAAATTTATTTTACATATTTAAACTATAAGTACAGAATATTATTTTGTTTTTAAAACATGCAACAAATAATGCATTGAAACCATAGATTTATTTCCTGTGTTAATGTTTTTCTATTACTAGAAAAGTTTAAAAAATCGAACTCCCTACTCTAAGGTTTTTGCAATATACAGGGTGTTTCAGGTCGACCCTATAAATATGGAAAAGAAACACTTTATATTAGTTACGGAATTACTATGACAAACTTCAAATACAGGGTGTACATAAAGTCAGGATCTATTTTTGTGAAGCACTTGGAAATTATATGGAATTCAATCATAAAATGATAAAGTGGTAACATTTATTAAATAATTCAGTCTAGTAGGATTCGACGTGACGCCCATCAGTATCCCTGCACAGCTCAAATCGTTCCGCAGCATTTCTAAACACATTCTGGAGCATTTGCGGGGTTATGTTATCTGCAGTAGTTCGTATACGTGTACGTAAGTTTTCAAGACTCGTAATCTTCGTCTGATAGACGTGCGATTTGATAAAGCCCCATGCAAAGAAATCTAAAGGGGTTAAATCTGGTGATCTCGCTGGCCAAGGTCTGTTGCTTCCGCGTCCGATCCAGCGATTTGGAAAACGTCCATTTAGATAATCCTGAACAGTTTTGGCATAGTGACAAGGAGCACCATCATGTTGATAGACGACGGGGATAGGATTGTTAGTACCGTCGTCTATCAACATGATGGTGCTCCTTGTCACTATGCCAAAATTGCTCAGGATTATCTAAATGGACGTTTTCCAAATCGCTGGATCGGACGCGGAAGCAACAGACCTTGTGTCGCGAGATGACCAGATTTAACCCCTTTAGATTTCTTTGCATGGGGCTTTATCGAGTCGCACGTCTATCAGACGAAGATTACGAGTCTTGAAAACTTACGTACACGTATACGAACTGCTGCAGATAACATAACCCCGCAAATGCTCCAGAATGTGTTTAGAAATGCTGCGGAACGATTTGAGCTGTGCAGGGATACTGATGGGCGTCACGTCGAATCCTACTAGACTGAATTATTTAATAAATGTTACCACTTTATCATTTTATGATTGAATTCCATATAATTTCCAAGTGCTTCACAAAAATAGATCCTGACTTTATGTACACCCTGTACAAACTACGAATTCCGCCAATTTGTATTTGTATTTGGTATTTGAAGTTTGTCATAGTAATTCCGTAACTAAGATGAAGCGTTTCTTTTCCATATTTCTAGGGTCGACCTGAAACACCCTGAGTAATATATATATATATATATATATATATATATATATATGTGTGTGTTTGTGTGTGTGCGCCTCGGTGGTGTAGTGGTTAGCGTCGCTGACTACAAATCCATTGGCCCCGGGTTCGAGACCCGGTGACGGCAACCGGCACGCAGCAAAACCCAGCTGTTCATCCTACCACACAATAAAGAAAGTGGTTGTAGATAAATGGGTACCCTTGGTGGCCTAGTGGTTAAGACGCTGGGCTGCTGGTGGGGCGTGGTTCGGATTCCACGTTAAACTGTAGGTCTAAGATGGAGTGAAAAGCTTGACCTTCGTCAGAATGAACAATTCGAGCGGAAGCTAACCAAAGGTGTGTGTGTGTGTGTGTATTTTATTATATATATACCGTATATATATATATATATATTTGAAAGCCATTCAAAAACTTTATTAACACAAGCCCCTAATAGTTACTGTACGTACGGTATATTAATTACTTACATTGAGCTCTTATATACTGTCATCACGCATATTCCCAAATTGTTAATTTCACACGGGTCCCAAAGTGTTAATATAAACTTGCTTAAGTGATTACACGTCCCAAATTGTTATTTTACACGCAGGACCTAAAATGTTTGATAAACCAAGAAAAGGTGTGTGTGTGTGTGTGTGTGTGTGTGACATAATCAGCAGTCCAGTTAGATTTATTTTGATTTGAGTTTTTAATCCTTTGACCTTCATTGCCTTTGACTCGCAATAGTCAGCAGTTAATAAATTTATACTGAACCTATTTTAAAAGTTGGACTCGTTACAATATCCTGTTATGTCCTGGCTCTGATCTCTACAGGATAGGGGCTATGCGCTCTTGACGAAAAGAAAAAAATGGTTTCCCTATAGCTGTTGTTTCTTTTTCTCCTCCAAAGCGGTGAACCCCATCCTGGTATGGCGACTCATTATTGTGGTGATTTAAGAGTTAATACGCACAGAGATTTACGTCATGGCTCATAACTATGATCATTATTATTTTCCCACACTTTAAATATTGTTTTATAAATTTAAAAATGTTCTACTGTTTTTACGAAAAGAATTTTAGTTTTGAGGTTAAATTTTAATTTTGTGGCGATTTTGCAAGAAAAATATTCCCATTTTTCATTCGTAAATTGTTCATAATTCGCAAATAAATAGTGAAGTAAAACGTTTTTTTTATGTTGAGAAACTGAAATGGCGCGTTTATATCATTTGAAAATTAATTTTGTCAATGATTGCATACCATTAATCAATAATTTTTATACTTGGAGACCATTGTTGTCAATGCTGCTTTATTTCTTGCGCCTGCAAGCATTCTTAATTCTTATATCGATATTACGAGCAAGCGCAAAAGATAATAGATTGTATCCAATATTCTCTATGAATGTAACGATTCTTTTATAGATGGAGGAGGGGCCAAGGACGAACGCCCGCAAAAATTCCCTGCCTCAAAGAAGAAGAAGAAGAGACATAATCAAGGTTCAGAGTTTTCGAGGTGCCTGGACACCGCGTTTGAAAAATTGGAGGCTATAGACGGAGACAAAGATGGATTGAGGAAGGTTGATCCAGAGTTGACTGGTTGAGTAGATGAAAGATTGAGAATACCGATCATGTAAATTATATCTCAAAAAAAGATTTCAAGGAGCGTTGCTATAATGTTTAAATTCAGAAATATAGTCCCTAAACAGGTTTTATTAACTCTGTATCATACTCTTCTTCTTCCTTATATAACGTACTGCACCTTTGTTTGGGGAAACTCCGCTAACAACGCTTTAAACAGTATATTTGTCATCCAAAAACGAGCAATAAGGTATTATCTGTTGTTGATTTCCATGACCATTCTAGTGTATTATTTAAAGAGCTAAAACTACTAAAGCTCAAAGATGTAATCAAACTGGCACATTTTATTTTTATTTATGAGTGTAAGAACAAAATCATTAACTTATAAGAGATAAATAAATATTTTGTAATTCATCAAGAAATCCACTCGTATCAGACCAGAAATAGATCAGGAAGTTATTCTTCAATTTAAATTGTTTTCATCTAAAAAATTACCCATTTTCATCGGACTGAAACTATGGAATGATTTAAATGCTGATATAAAAAATATTGTAAATGTAAATTCGTTTAAAAACCAGTTGAAATTTCGTATAATGGAATACTAATAAAAATCTAGGATTAATATATATTCTATTACTTACTCATTTCTCGTGTCTAATCTAGGATTATAAATATACATTATATACTTGTTTTTGTTCATCTCTCGTGTCTAATATTGATTTCTTTGTATAGTATAGTATTGGTATCATACCTTCAGTAATGACTTTGTATTTGTTTTATATCTATAATAACTTAAGATTAATACATACTCTAATTAATAATTCTTATTCATGGTTTATATATTATTAATAATAATAACACTGATCAACACTCATTTTATTGCCAATCATATTAGAGTGATTTTGGGGTAACTTTGTGGTGCTGATTCCGAATATGACATCGGTTTTGCTAGATTGGCTCTAATTTATGAGATAATTGGTACCCCATTGAAACACGTAAAAATGCAAAAAATTTAATGTTCAGGCGGAGCCTACTTACAAATCGCATTGAAATTGTCTCAAATCATACAAAAGTAAACACATGAAATACATAATGGCATTTTATTCGGTATAATAACAGATAAACACAGTAAGCTGATTCGCATAATTACAATTAATGTATAGTAAATCTCTGTACGATTCTCTTTTATGTGGGTTATCAGGACAATCACGTTGGAGGTTCCAGCAATAGTCTGCCATCATGTGTCTGTCCCACCTGCCTTGATACCTTTCCTCCATCACCTTGATATCTTGATGAAACCTCTCCCCTTGTTCCTCGCTAAAATCACCAAGATTATCCGGAAATCTGTGTAAGTGGCTATGGAGAAAGTGTACCTTTATGCTCATATTAGTACCCAACTTTTCAAAGTTTGTGAGCATGTTTTGCACCAGTTCTTCATAATTGTTTGCTTTGTGGTTACCCAAGAAGTTCTTGACAACTGAGACATAACTGCACCAAGCAGAAGCTTCAACACCATTCATAAATTTTGTGAAATTAGAATCCTTGATAAGTGTACGGATTTGAGGGCCATCAAAGATTCCAGCTTTTAGTTTTTCCATACTTAGTCCAGGGAACGATCTACAAATGTATTTGAAGCAATCGCCATCTTTGTCCAAGGCCTTAACAAATTGTTTCATTAGTCCCAGCTTGATATGAAGTGGTGGGAGGATGATTTTTTCCCTGTCAACCAAAGGCTCGTTAATGATGTTCGCTGCACCTACAGTCATGTTTTCTCTTGAAGGCCATGTCACTTTTTTCCAATGATCTTGCCTTGCCCTACTATCCCATAAACAGATGAAACAAGGGTACTTCGTATATCCACTTTGCTGCCCAAGCAAGAAGTTTACCATCTTTACACGTACTGCTCCACTGTCAACTGACTACTGGTTGGGTGGCCGATGACTTATATACGGAGGGGGAATATTCTAGAATGATCGCGGAGTAAACACTAGAAATATTCGCGTGTCTCACCATCTAGAATGTTCCGGTAGTTTCCCATATGCACGCGTTATGGTTACGTTTCCTATTAATTGAGGGTATTCATTATCTCAAGAACTAGAGCCAAATCGGAAAAACTACTTTCATTTTGGAATTCAGCAACCCCAAAATACCCTAAATTCGTACGAATTTCCTTGGCAATGAAACAAAAAAATTTTTTTGTTGAGCTGTGTAATTATTAATAATAACTTTTATTTTTAATTAAGAGCCCAGTAAAGCCTAAAGCTTAAGGACCAAATAAAATAAATCTAATTTCACAATTATTTATTTGGAAACAAAAGCAAATATTGTAAAACTATTTATTTTATCAGTAAAGGTTATTTAATTCAATTCAATTCCAAACATTTGCGTTAAAGAGTTGGACAAAGAAGGGATGAGAATGTGTCGAAAGTACGTGGTTATTATTATTATTATTATTATTATTATTATTATTAATGTATATAAAGTTAAAATGATTAGGGATGTTTATCCTTCATAAAGGCAAAGAAAAAAAAGTTGCGTGACAGAAGACCTACAGCTTTTATGTACGATCCGAACCGTCGGAAGACAATCTAACGCAAGGGTTAATCGGTATTTCCAGTCACCCGGTCAACTCTGGAACGATCTTCCTCAGTCCATCTTTCCCCCCGTCTATGACCTCCAATCTTTCAAATGCAGTGTGTCTAGGCATCTCCAAAACACTGGATCTTGACTTTGGCTCTCTTCTTTTATGAGGGGGGGGGGCCACTTTTGAGGGTGTTCGCCCTTGGCCCCTCCTTCATGCATAAAAAAAAAGTTTTGGTCCCCTGCCAACCAAACCTTTGGTTTGGAAATCCTACACGTTCTACTTTTCCTATTTTCCACTGTTGTTTGGGTGGTTAATGGGTTCAGTTTGAGATTAGGTACCAGTTTTTCTGTTATTTTTCATACGTAAATTAATAAAAATTATGGTGTATCTCTCTCTCTCTCTCTCTCTCTCTCTCTCTCTCTCTGGAGTATGCTGTGCAGTTCTGGTCGCCCACCCTCAGGAAAGATATTGAGAGGCTGGAGCGAGTGCAGGCGAGGGCCACAAAGTTAATCCCTTCCGTTAGGCATATGGGCTACAATCGACGGTTACGCGCCCTGAACTTGTTTTCGCTTGAAACTCGGAGGCTGCGCGGTCAACTGATCGAGGTTTTCAAGCTCTTACGAGGGTTCAACGATGTCGATTTTAGAAGTATGTTTAGTTTAAATGATAACCCAACTCGCAACAATGGTTGGAAGTTGGATTTGAAACGGTTTAGGACTAGTGTGTGTGTGAATTACTTTACGTATAAGATCTGTGACACATGGAACAGGTTACCTTCGGAAGTTGTGAACAGTTCCTCTGTGGATCAGTTCAAGAAAAGGTTAGACCAAATTTTGCACACTATTTGAGTGTGTAGAAAATTTTCCGTGGCACCCGTTGCCATTGGTACCTCCTCGGTATGGGCCGCAAGGCCTTTTGAGGTACTTCTTTTCCTTGTAACTCTCTCTCTCTCTCTCTCTCTCTCTCTCTCTCTCTCTCTCTCTCTCTCTCTCTCTCTCTCTCTCTCTCTCTCTCTCTCCAGTAAATATAGACTTAATATACGAAGTCTATATAAGTGTATACAAGAATGAAGTTATTATTTCTTTTATATAATGATAAAGTAGCTACAAAAATGTAGTTTAATTACTTAAACTGAACCCTGATTTTAACTGAGTAACTGAAAACCATGAAGTTTCAGCGCAAAATACTACGTACCTCCCTTAGATAATACTTCTGAAGTAGCGCCACTCGGTAAGAACCAGTGAAGTGTCACTAACTTCGTAATTTGAGCTCCTGCTTTCCTGTTCCTCTTCGGCATTCGTTACCTTGTCAGTAATTTCGGTGATTTTACGATCATGACTGACTTGATGTTCGATTTTTATGAAGGTCGTCGATCCACGCTGTCGTGATTGGGTAGAGGAAGTGTTTTAGAAGATGGGCAGAAATGCGGAAGACTTTTCGCCTTACCCAGAAAGTGATGGTCGCACGTTGGGGCACACGTAATGCCCGGTGTTTACGTTTTCGTGGCACGGTACCCCACCCGCGCATATCGTCCAGACACCCATGTGAATTGGTCATAAGAAAAAAGAATTTTGCCTTGATCAAAATCACTTTCATTCGAAGTAATTACATATACAGGGTGTACATAAAGTCAGGATCTATTTTTGTGAAATAATTATTTTTTTCTATTTTTCTTTTCAGAAGCCCTTAGAATGAATACAGAAGAGCGTGTGGCAATAGTAATTTGGCGAATCGAGGGAAAAAAATACAATGACATCAGAGAGAAGTTCAGAAGGAGATTTCATAAGCCGGGGCCAATAGACAAGACAATACGAAAATTGGTGAACAAATTTAAACGAACGGGATCTGTAAATGATGAAGCAAGATCAGGACGACCGTGTATGTCAGATCTTACCGTGAATGCAGTACGCGGAATTATCACTGCTGCATCACACAGACTCGGCCTCCCGACGTCATCTGTGCACAAAATTCTGAAAGTTAATTTGCAGAAGAAAAGCTATCATTTGCAGGTTTTACATGATTTACATGAGGAAGATTTCCCTCGACGAAGTGCTGTGTGTGCTGATCTCGTAGAACAAATCTGGAGTGATAATTTAATGGACAACATTCTCTTTAGTGATGAAGCCACTTTCCATACGTGTGGAAAAGTAAATCGCCATAACTGTCGAATTTGGGCAGATGAAAGACCGAATGATTTCATCCAAAATTGGGAGAGAGACTCACCTAAAGTTAATGTCTGGATGGGTTTAACAAAATCTAAGGTTTATGGTCCTTTTTTCTTTGCTGAAGCTACAGTTACGGGGCTTATTTATCTGGACATGTTGCAGCAATTCCTTGAACCTCAGCTGATTGGGGATAGGATTGTTAGTACCGTCGTCTATCAACATGATGGTGCTCCTTGTCACTATGCCAAAATTGTTCAGGATTATCTAAATGGACGTTTTCCAAATCGCTGGATCGGACGCGGAAGCAACAGACCTTGGCCAGCGAGATCACCAGATTTAACCCCTTTAGATTTCTTTGCATGGGGCTTTATCAAATCGCACGTCTATCAGACGAAGATTATGAGTCTTGAAAACTTACGTACACGTATACGAACTGCTGCAGATAACATAACCCCGCAAATGCTCCAGAATGTGTTTAGAAATGTTGCGGAATGATTTGAGCTGTGCACTGCACAGTGTGCAGGGATACTGATGGGCGTCACGTCGAATCCTACTCTTAATTATTTAATAAATGTTACCACTTTATCATTTTATGATTGAATTCCATATAATTTCCAAGTGCTTCACAAAAATAGATCCTGACTTTATGTACACCCTGTATTATAAACAGTAGTTACCGAGTTAAAATTTTGTTTGAGGCATTATCCCTATTTTCATGGAAGAGTTAATTTTTTGCCTTCATTTCTTTTAATATACTTATAAAGTATAATTATAAAGGTTTTTATAATTTTACGAAAAGTAAATACTAATTGTGTGAATTAATTATTTAATTAGATAAGTGACTTCAAAGTTGGGGTTGGTGCGTAAAAATCTACGTAAATTTGGTTACAATATTATCCGAGTTATTTGAATTTAGTTTTTCGACTGAAACCTCATTTAAACGGGTGAAATTCGAAAAACTAATCACTGTAAATGACGTAAAAGCAATTCCTTTAAAGTTTTTAATGGAATACTCCCATACATTAACGACAGCACGAGTGATTAAAGATTTGAATAGATATTTACTCTTAGTTATTTACTCTTAGAACATCACCGACAAAAAATTACACAATTCCGTGGTAAAAGAAAGCTATAACTAATATACAGTGGTGTACATAAGGGGGGGGGGGGCATAGGCCCCCCCATTGTAAAAATTACTACTCTCCTTAAAGATATTTGAAAAAGAAATTTAAAAAAAATCGATAACTTTGCAACATTCACCACAAAAAATCTTGATGTCATGGAATTTCAGTTATTTCATGGTTACCAGGACATGTTATTAACTCAAAACTCAAAAGCAATTTTGGCTGGCTGAGGAACGTTTATATATGTCTTTATACGTACGATTAATTTGTGCAAATTTAATTCTTTACCCATAAATTGGAAATAAAATACAACTGAAGCGTTCTAAGATGCAATTCATTTTGATTCCAAATCAATCATCATCAATTCTGAGCTCACACACATACAATAATATATATATATATACAGTCAGAGCCGCCGAGAGCTGCTTCGGGCCCCGGGGAAGGATTGGTATATGGTCCCCCCTGTTTACTCAGTATTTTATTATGAATGATTTTTGTGTACATAACAGGCAAACTGATTATATTCCAAGTCACTATTCAAAACATACAGTATGAATAAACAACTCTGGAGGAAAATGACCATTTTATTTTTCGAATCAGTTATATTAATTCTATCACCATACAATTTACAAATGCAGTACCAGTCCATGCAGGCAAGACAATTGTTTACTGCAAGATTTTCATAATTAGAAGTGTACTTTCTTTGCCTTCTCTCTAGCAAAGTGGTAAATGATTCTGATGAAATTTAAAGTACGGGCTAACTGGCTTTCGATTACAATGGTTCCCAGATCTGTCAGTCGGTCTTGGACCGCAGATAATATTTTATGTTTCAGTTTGACTATGATAATTTCTATAAAATATAGGTTCATTAATTATATTTCCTCTCTCTTATTTAATCAATTGCTTTATTAATATTTTTAGATTTTATCCACCCCCTCTTTCCGGGGATTTATCCCGGCTTCCCCGCCCTCTCGGCGGCCCTGTATACAGTATATATAAAAAATATTGTGTATGTTTGCCTCCCTTTAAGAAATGCTGTGTACGCCCCTGCTAATATATTAGAAAACCACAATAACCGAGGTATTTTAATACAAGGACTGAAGTCTTCGTATTAATATCAACCTCAGTTATTGTGGTTTCCTATTATACAATTCACTGAAGGTTTATTAAGTAGCACATTTTCTAAAAAGCTCAGGATAAAAAGAAATTTGCTTACAAGCTAGACTTAAAACTAATGGTAAGATGTCGGACTCCGATCGTCGCTTTGCGACTCGAGGACGAACCCTCTTAGGGGCTGCCCGCTTTACTTCAGTCTTCATACATTTATTTATATTTATATACCTGTCAAACTGGGACAAACCTTTAATGGGCTTCATAATAAAAAATGAAAGATTTTTTTTTAAAGGTTTAATTTCTTGATAAAATAGAATGATGAGAGATTACATTCTAATATACAAGGATGACTGAAATCAGTGCCAGATTTCTCCCAAAGTGAATTAGGTTCTATGAGTGGCGTGAATAAGAAAAATGAAGAATGAATTTAGAATTAATTACATTGAGATATTAGCTTATGTTCGCTTAGTTTAACTGCATCACTCTCATGAACAAGCCTATAAAATCTATAAAGTTAATCGGTCTACTCGGGACTCTGGGAAAGAAAGGTGGATTCAGCGCGACAAACAAATTAGGCCTTTTAATAATCCTACCTTTACCAGCGTCCAAACTTCTCAAGGAACCAAAAAAGTGTTACGCATCACACGCAGACATCTGGTTGGAACGGAGTAGTCCTTCGCCAAATTGAGAAGTTTGGCAGAAATTTACCACATCTGGCGCGTTACTTTTCAAGGTAAAATATTAATTTTAGATGTGGAGAGGTCACTTTGTTGATTAATGGTATTAGCTGGAGAATTTGCGTCACTTTTCCCCTTTTTCTATAGGATATGGAGTAACTTCATTGATATTTTCGCGTCCCTTCACTCCTCTTTTTGGAATCTGCGTTACTCCTGCCAAACTTCTCATAGGGTCACTCACGAGTTCACAGCCATGAACCAAGGGCGCAATCTGTCCGCCATAGATATTGAACGCATAACTCGAATAACCCAACTTTTAGGTCATGGCTCGAAGAGTCAGGGGCATTGACACCGTATCGAAAAGCTTAGATTAAGTAAAGTTATTCGAACAGTGTCGATGTAAATAATAATAATGATTGGGGTTGTTTAATCTCCTTCGCAACATCTAATGTCATATGACGGAGGGGACCTACACCTTTACGTGGGATCCGAACCACGGGTCGCTACATAATCTGGGCGCGGAGGACGGCCCCCCATCCAACTACTACCCAGACCCAATGTCGCTTAACTTCGCTGATCAATGGGGAAGCGGTGTTACGACATTGGCTACGACTGACAGAAAAGGAGTGTATGTGGTGGTTTCAGGATGAAGTTAGGACTGAAAAGGTGGTGGTATTCTTAACCCACTGTGCCTGAAAGAGTTATCCAGACAATAAGGGATCATTTTAGTTTTTTTTTTATGAGTTAATCATAGGAAATCACAGTAAGTGTTAATAATAAATTTATGAATTGGCTCATAAATGATAATTTTGTTATTAAAGATAAATTATTTTGCATGTAAATGAAGTTTATTTCCAACCAATTATTAACCTTTTGCAGATTACACGATTAGTTTCGTTTTAATACGTTTTTTTTTAAATTACTTTTTGAAGATAATTATACATTATTAATATTTCTTCCGCCTTCAAATATTTGTAAGTATTCCATTTAAGTCTCAGACAAAGCAAAGGTTTCATAAAGCACCGCTCCGCCCATACATCGATTCAGGGTAGAGCAGTTTTTAACATCATTGACAAGTATGTAAATGGTCAATGTACCAGCCTAGCGAGGCTTCCATACGTGATTTCCAGGACTTGGGGCTGTATTGCCGCTCACTGATATATTAAAACATTGCTCTTGCTTTTTATGCCTGTTAACATAGTTTCATTTATTTAATAATTTTCGAATTGAAAAGTACTTTGTGTTGGATGCATTCTTTCAGGGGAGTTCAGTTCCATTTGCATAAAAACTGGATTTAAGCACACCATTTGAACAGATATTGAAGATCGTTGGAGGTGAATTAAGAATGAATTCCAAATAAAGTTCTCATCTATTGTAGTGAAATTCATTCCAAGAAGTAACGGGAAAACGGTGAAAAAATTCCCCAAAACTTTCTTTTGCTCAAAACTTGAAACTTATTTTAACAATATGTACAACTTTGCGTTATTGGACGTCTATTACGAATGAGGAAATTTTATCAAGCATTTTGCATAAAAATATTAACATATTTGGGGTAGGATAGTTTGTTTGTTAAAACTATTGTAACATATTTTTTACCAAAGACTACTACGATACGAAAAACAAACTTGTGATGCATCTTGCTCCTAATGAGCCATGCACAGAGACCTGTAAAGCCACGAGAGTTTGTAATACAAACTAATGACACGAACACGTGAAAGGATTACGGAATGGATCACTCATTGGAATATAATAAAGCAAGGCATCGTTGCTTTCATTGAGATGAACAAAGTACGGAAGCCTCTTTTAGGAACTAGGTTGACCCCCTTATATACTTGACAACGATGCTCGGTGTATATTTATATATATTATATATATATATATATATATATATATATATATATATATATATATATATATATATATATATATATATATATATATATATATATGTTTGTTTGTTATTTCTCGTCCTCGTGTGCAGAACACTCCTCTATACTTACGTCGTTTCTATACGTTAATATACTGCGCGGTCATTGCAGTTAAATATATATATATTATATATATATAATTTCTGTAAAATATAAATAGTGTTTTTATGTTCGCAAAAACATGCCTATGTGTCTATTTTGAAAGGCATTATGCGCGCGCAGCTTTGTAGTTTTCCTCGCGAGAAAAACGTGGGCAGGAGTCTTTCCTACGCATCTTCTTTTGGGGAAATGGGGGAGAGGAAAGTGCGGATAGTAAAAGGTCTAAACATCTCTTGATTGACCTTAAGTAAAGGTAATGAGGCGACAGAGAACAGTTTATTTTGAAATGTAATCCAAGTTGTCCCACCCCTTTTGCCATTTTTTGTACCTCTGACTTCGTGGCTGCATCCCTGAACTGAAACGCACATTGCTGACGACGCAATGAAACTTGGTCAGCCATGTGGCTGAGGCAACACGACTGAGGCTTCACGCACACCGTTTCTTCAATATTGCATTTACGCCGTCTTTCCACGAAACAAAATCTCGGGCTAACGACATCTGATCGACGTGACATACTGACAAGTTATTTTGGGTTAGGTTAGGGTTAGTTAAGTAAGTTAGTTTTTTTCAGAGTGTCGATTTACGTCCTGTCTGTTCATCACGATTAATAATAATAATAATAATAATAATTTGACGAAATGAATTGCGTCTCGTTGTCTGTTTAAAGACTAGTTGTTTTAATCACTTTTTTTATTTATTATTTTTGTCTTCTGTTCTTCGCTATTTTTTTTACTCGTGTTTAAAAGTGTTTAAAAGAATGGCGTGAGAGAGTTTTCAGTATCCTTTATATTTCATTTATTCTTTTCTTTTTTTTTTCAATTATTTCTCATTTTATCCTATTCCCATTTTCGGTCCTCGAGTGAAAATGACCAAAAGTGAAAAATCCCTTTTTAACAAAAGCGTGTCTTGATTTGGGACACAACGTTTTAGTCGCTGAAATGGCGCCACATGGGAAAGGCCAATATTTCCTAATCAAACTTATTTTAACCAATCCTAACCTAACATTAACCTAATCAATCATAACCCTCCTTATCGTATCCTAATCAATCCTAATCAATCCTAACCTAAGCCGAACCAAAGTGGGAAAGACCGTGATGGAAATGAAAGTGACATGAAGTGGGAAAGGCATAGAATGGGAATTGCATTTGCGGGCACGGATGGTAATGGGGTAAAGCATAGAATGGAGGTGAGTGAGGCCCCTTTTCTTTTTCTCTCTCTCTCTCTCTCCTGGGCTCTCTCTCTTTTCCTTGGGCTAACCTAAAGTGGATCTCTCTCTCTCTCTCTCTCTCTCTTCTCTCTCTCTCTCTCTCTCTCCTTGGGCTAACCTAAAGTGGATCTCTTTCTTCCTTGGGCTAACCTAAAGTGGATCTCTCTCTCTCTCTCTCTCTCTCTCTCCGCATATTTCACGGAGTACAAGTGAAACTTAACTAACCAAAAGTAGCCTCACTTCGTTATGTTAATTAGCAATTTATTGTTTCATTTCGGAGTTATTTTAACAGTAAGGTGTTATATATATCATGTGTGCGTGTGTATGAGGGTGTTGTGGGTGTGTCGTAATTATGTATGCAGTATTTTGTGGAGTGGAGAAGTAAAGTAGGTTTGAGGAGGAAAGAAACGTGCTTTATCAGAGTCGTCCGAGGCTCGAAATTTGGCTCCCTTTATTCGTCGACGCTGAATCTAATCTTGCGTGTTGTGAAAGGATTCGAGTAATTGCAAACATATTTATTTTGCAGATAAAGTTAATAGATACGATTTAACATTCGCTCCCTCGGGCCCTCTCCCCGACCCACAGCTGGGGTTATTCCCCCAATCACCCGAATGAATCATTAAGGTACCGATAAAAACGGCGGGCCATACAGGGTGGTGCACTCTCATTCAGCGGGGTAACTGAAGGACTAGCGCATCTTCGGGTGTCTTCGGGAAGAGACGGTTAATTGGATGTTTTTTGCCCAAAGGGAGTAGAACGGAAAAGTATGGAAAAGACCTAAATTGAGAAGTTTGTCGGAAATTTACTGGATCTGATGCGTCACCTGTCAAGCTGAAATGTTAGTTTCAGATTTGGTGGCGTCACTTTTTGGATTAATAGTACTCGTATTAGGAATTTGCGTCACTTCTGTTTTTATAGGGTTTGGATTCATTTCAGTCCTCTTTTCTCATACTGGGAAAAGACTAATTTAACATTGAGATTCGTAAAATTTGCGTACAGTGTCTCATTTCTTGGGCGTAAAAGATGGAACAAGAATAATAGAGAGAGTCGTCTTTAATTCATCATGTTAAAAAGCAATTTCATTATAAGGATGATGAGGACATGACATGGACATGCGGTATTTGAAAAGTGAAAAAGTTTTATCACGACATTTGGAAAGTCTTAAATTCAAAAGGCAGGAAATATGACATTTCTTTGAGATGGCAATAATTGGCAATCGGATTTTACCATCAAATGCATATTTAAAATATTATTATTTTCGAGCACCGAAGGCAGTGTAGTTGGCTGTTCACTTAATATTTACTAGTATATTACATTTTTTTTCACAATATATTATTCAAGAAGACGTCTGTGCTGGAAAAGATTGATCGAGCCTGAGACTTTTCCGTTCACACGACGGGTTCTTGTTTTTTACAGCTTTTAACTTCGAATGATTAAAACATTAATCAAAGATTTGGCAAGTTTATGTACCGAGAGCAGGGTTGGCAAAAACCCGGGTTTTTCACAAAAAAAAAACAACCCAACTGGGTTTTTGGTTTTTGATGGGTTGAAATTTTTTTAGAAAGGTTCGATAATTATGTAGTGCCTAATATATATTATTTTATTAATTTATTTATCTAATCTACAATATATATTAAAAAGACATCTTTACTTCACAGAAAGTTCAGATATGAGATATAATAATGACATATTAGAATTTTCTCCATTTTAATTTTAGATCTTTCCTTTATTTCTTAACAGCAGATTTCAGCTTTATTTAGACCTAACTCAAATTTAAATTTTTAAGATGCCAAACTCAGAGAGTTATAGAGGTGGAAGATCTAAAGCTAGAGAATGGGACGAGGTGACTTTATTAAGTGATCAGCCTACTAGAGTACTATGCAATTATTGCAAAGAAAGTATCACTCGAAAAATTGAGAGTGTGAAACATCATCTAGAGAAATGCAGTAAAAGAAAAGTGGAATGTTTTGAAAATGAGGCAAGAGGTATGCCGGACTCGAATTTGGAGCATCAGTTGAAACCAGAGATGGGAAATCGGATCGGATTCGAATCGATAATCGGAATTAATCGATATTTTTTGAGAAATCTGAATCGAAAAACGGGCGCGGATCTGAATCGAAATTTTGATCCGAATCGAAAAGAAACGATGAATCCGAATTCGAATTCAAATCGATAAAAAATATGGATCCGGATTTTAAAAATTTGGTTATAACTTATAAATAACTTATAAGGCTTATTAACGTTTCCGGTTTCACCACAGGTAAAGACTGACCTTTCCGAGAATCTGTTTGCTCGGACAAAAATCATATTAATCCTATACTCCATCCATTAAGTGCTAATCCTAATCCTTAAATTTTGGTATTGTCCGAGAGTGACAATTTCACACGCTCCTCAAAGAAATAACCTTTTGCCTTCGAACATTGAAAATATCTTAGTTGTCAGGGCTAATTTTAATTTGTAAATTTGTATCTATACAGTGGATATATTTCTTAAAGTATTATTATCATATTTTAATTTTTATGTATGCTATAATTAATATTTCTTGTATATATGAGCCTTAATTGTTTAATAAATTAGCTTATATGAATGATTTTTTTTTGCACCTTATTAAGAGTAAATCTAAAGTTATTACTTAGATCGTTAATAGACTGAGAATTATCTGTATTATTTATTAAAAATGAAAGTTATTAATAATAGCCACCCCTTGACTAAAACAACGATGATAGGTATAATTTTATTAAATGAACTCATAAAAATCAAGAAAAATTAGGCCTGGATCCGAATCGGATTCGAATCGGATCGAAATCGAAAAAGAAATAATCCGAATCGGAAAAAAATTCGAATCGATAAAAACCGAAAAATTTGAATCCGAATTCGAATCTATATTTCTAATTGCGTGAAAATCGGATTCGAATAAGATTTCGATTTCTCATCCCTGGTTGAAACTGATTCACTTCCTCCAACTTTGGTTTCTGGCAAAGATGATCCAAAGATCATAAGTGAAAATGTGCCTGAAATGAGTGACACCAGTGCAGTGCAGGTTCTTCATCATCCACATTGTCATTCAACACCAATAAAGCATAAAAGGCAAAGATCAATTACACCATTTGTGGTAAGAACGACTATGGACCAAAAGAAAGAATTAGATTTACAAGTTGCAAGGTTCTTTTTTTTTCAGCTAACATACCCTTCAACGTTTTAGAAAATAAAGAATTTATAAAATTAATCAAAGGTCTAAGATCAAGATATGAACCACCAAACAGGAAAAGGTTGGCATCTGATCTGTTATAAAAGTTAATGATGAAGTAATCCATGAAATGAAGAATGACCTTAATCTTGATGATTGTACCATTACCCTTATACAAGATGGCTGGAGTTCAGTAGGTAATGATCCTATTATTGCGTACAGTATTCATAATGGAAAAAAGCCATATCTGATTTCAGCAGTAGATGCTGGAAGTACAAAAAAGACAGCAGAATATTGTGCGCAGTTAGCTAGAGAAGCAATAAGAAAAACTAAAGAAATATATGGCATTTTGTAGGTACATTTTATTTTAGTAATAAACTGAATGTAATTCTCCGCCTTGGTATACTCAAATGCTCAGTTCCTTATGAGTTATGACATTTTATTTTCAGGTATTTGCTATATGCAATGATAACGAAAACAAAATGATAAGAATGAGAGAAATTCTTAAGGAGGACAACTACAGTCTTATTACTTATGGCTGTTCAGCACACCATCTAAACTTGGTAGAAAAAGATGTTTCCCCAAAATGAGTTCTCAAGCATGTTGTAGAAATTAACAAATATTTCCGAAACCATCACCAACTTCGTGTAAGCTAAAAACAAATCCAATAAATTAGCTACTGTCAGCTTTACTTTTATGCATTAGCACTGTCACCAGTGTGAATCCTAATTCACGACTCATTAATAAGTTGCATAGGCTATTTATTTATGCTGTCAAATCCAGCAATATTTGTAATAAAAAATTATATTTTAGGGTTGGTTAATTGAGAAAGGAGGTATGATGCCGCAACTACCAAATGAAACCAGATGGAATTCTCAGTTAGAATGCATAAAAACCTATTTGTCAAATTACTCTCTATTTATAGAAATAAGAGGAGAGTATATTGAAGACATTGATCACAACATCGGAAAATTGATAGATAACTTATCTATACAGAGAGAGGCACTCAATTTACAGTCACAACTCTTACTTGTTGGAAATGCTCTAGATAAGGTGTGTTTATATTATGCAGTTAAAATTACTTAACTTTAAATACCAATATTAATTTCCAAGATATTTTATAGACTTATAGTGCACATTTTATTTATAGAATCCTGTACTAAAGCACTACTAATAAATAATTAAAATACACTTCATTTTATGTGTTGTAACTTGTAACACCAAAAAATAAATTCTAACAATGCATAATTCTAAATGTTTACAGATGTTTTCATTCAGCCATATATAACTTTATAGTTTTTATTTTTTTTGTTACAGTTGCAGGCTGATAATACAACATTATCTGATGCTGTTGAAATTTGGCTGAATTTAATCCAAGATGAAAAATTAGCTCCATACAAAAAAGATATTATTAAGAGATTTAAAAAAGCTATGGAGCCACGTCATCTTTTGGCAAATATAAGTGACTCAAAGTATGAAGGTAAATAGGAGCTAAATGCTTAACTACTATCAATATATAAAACATAGGTAACTCAACTGTATGGGCGGAAGAGTTTTCTCTAATCTGAATCAAATCATCTGGCATCGCCATATTAGATAACAATTAGTAGAAATTAGATACCATAACATAAATTATATAATCTATATTATTAGCTTTATTTTTGTTTCCACACAGTTCTATTATTTTTCAGGACAAAAATTGAATAGAGTTCAAGAGGAAGAGGCTGAAGAATGGCTGATTGAAATAAATTGAGAATACATGGCAGGATATTATGCATTCCGCTTAAAAGACGCACTAATTTTTCCTCCTTATTTATTCAAAGATAGTATAGTGAGCTCTACATCAGCCAGTAATTGGTGGAAAATTGTTGAAATGAAAGAAAAAAAGAGACCAGGTTACCATTAGGTTTTGCTAAATTTATGAGATCTATTCATAGTTGTCAGGCCAGTTCCGGATCATTGGAAAGATTTTTTTTCAACGTTTGGCTTGGTATGGAGTAAAATGCGAAATAGGTTAGGGAAAGAAAATGCGGAAATGTTGGTTCGAATCTACCGTCACCTAAGGTCAAAAGATGCTGAACATATCGATCAATAATAATCAATATTAGGTACCACTTAAATTATTTAAATTACAAAGCTGAAAAGAAACATGACTTATTTTTAGATATAGGTAGCCAATTAGAAGATAGATAAATTAGATACAGTATTAGATATAAGGTTCATAATGAAACATGTCAAATAAATAGTTTCTGGAAATTTTAATTTATATTGGCGTTATCACACTGGGCAACAAAAATTTTTTTTTTTCGTGTCCCAAGAATGAAAATACCTTATTCTTATAGTATTTTCTGTGCTGAATCCAAATAAGTTTGTAAAATTTCTCTATCAGGTCTGGTTTTTGTGTGACATGCAATTTAATTTTTAAAAACCCATATAGTTACATACTTATTAAAATATGATCGAAAAGACATACCTGTAGTTTAAAAAGTAGCTTGTTTTGATTTTCTGCTGTGCTTTGCCTCAGGCATGTCTCTCTTAAGCGTCCAGCAATAGTCAGCCAGCATACTGGGGCTCCATTTGCCTTAGTAACGGTTTTCCATGGCAGAAATATCCTGATGAAAACGCTCACCATGTTCGTCGCTTACCGCACCCAGGTTTTCCGGAAAAAAGTCCAAGTGAGAGTCCAAGAAATGAACCTTTAATGACATATTGCACCCCATTGCTTGGTAAGACTTAAGAAGATCTCCTACTATTTCAGGATAGTTTTTGGCCTTGTGATTTCCCAAAAAATTTGTGCAGACACTTTTGAAACTCTGCCACGCAGCTTTCTCAACTTCATTCAACTCTCCTTCAAATCTCTCATCTCTTAACAATTCTCTGATCTGAGGGCCTACAAAAATGCCTTCTTTAATCTTGGCATCACTGATCCGGGGAAACTTATTTCTCAAGTATGTGAATCCTGTTTGCGCTTTATCCATCGCTTTAACAAAGTTTTTCATAAGTCCAAGCTTGATATGCAAAGGAGGAAGGTACACTTTCTCAGGGTCAACAAGTGAACTATTCACAACATTTTTCTTGCCTGGAACAAGTGAGGTGCGTTTTGGCCAATCCTTCTTAACGTAGTGGTTTTGCTTGTCCCTACTGTCCCACTCACATAAAAAACAACAGTACTTGGTGTAACCTAGCTGCAACCCTAGCAAAAGTGCAATGACCTTCAGATCTCCACAGATATTCCACTTATATTTCTGATACTGAAACTTTTCTAAAAGCAACTTCATGTTGTCGTATGACTCTTTCATGTTTGCAGCATGTGCAATAGGTACAGAAGGAAATTTATTTCCGTTGTGAAGGAGGACTGCTTTCAAGCTGACTTTTGAGGAGTCAATGAACATTCGCCACTCATCCACGTTATGTTCATGACCAAGAGCCCCCATGACTGAATTAACAACTTTACAAAACACAAGTCCATCTTCATGGGAGAACCATTCTTTGAATTCATCATGGCGGCTGCGGAAAAAACAAACTTTAGTGTCACGTTGCAGTAGATTCCAACCCTTTAATCTTGAACCTAAAAGTTCAGCCTCCTTCTTAGATAATTTCAAATCACGAACTAGGTCATTTAGATCTCCTTGTGACAGTAAATGTGGTTCATTGGAGGAACAGGTAGCCTGGAATGTTGGATCAGAAATGTCTTCATCTTTTTCCTCGTGATATGCTACAGCTACGTTTGATTCCTCATCACTTAAACTTACATGTTCAGGAGGATTTGGTACTGGAAGTTGAGCACTGTGGGGAACTGGTCTCATTGCAGACGGTAGATTAGGGTATTTCATAAGGCTCTTTGTTTTTGAAGTGATCCCCTTTGTATTTACCAGGCAGAAATAGCAGTCTGTTGTGTGATCTTTGGGTTCCCTCCAAATCATTGGAATAGCAAATGGCATGTGACGTGAACCGTTTAGCCATCCTGTAAGTAGTCTTACACATGTCACACAACAAATGTGAGGGGCCCAACTCTTGTCCTGATCGCCTACTTTACATCCGAAATAAAGTTCATAGCATTTTTTTACTAATGGTGTAAAGTTACGTTTCTGGGACTTTAAAGTTAGATCACCACATACATAACAAAAGGAATTAGGATGATTCAGACAGTTCCGCGGCATTACAAAACATCTATATGAATACAACACTGGTGTAAAATTAACAAGAAGCAACAGACACTAGCTGTTAACACTGTGACATTTACAAGCAGACTGACTTGGAGCTGCTCTACACACAGAAACTAGGCTCATGTCTGAACAGGTACAAACATGTTTCAACCTGCACAGTCTGCTGCTCCGACCAAATTTATCCTGCCAGCATTATCAGAACTTTCTCCCCAAAGGAATAAATTGTACTAATTTTACAGAAAAATTAATACAACATATATATTAATATTAATATATTTTATTATAGTTATATTAATTAATATAATATATTATTATATTTATTATTTTTATAATGTTTTATATTATAATATTGTTATATACTTAATTATATATAATATGTTATTATTTTTTTATCCGGTGATCATGCTAAATGAGGAACAAATGAACATAGCGTCACAAGTAAACTAAGCCTGAAAGAAAAAATCTGATTTCATATTTAGATTCAGCATGAAAAAGTACACGTAGAACACCCATCAAAACCCTTGTGACAAAATTGTTGTTGACCAGTGTTATAGTTTATAGTTGTTAATATATAAGACTGCATAACCATATTATAAAAAATGCCAAGTTAAAACTAAGTTTATGAGAAGTAAATTGATGTGGGTTTTTAGGTTGGGTTTTTGGGTACCAACCCTGACCGAGATCATGTATATATACTGTATATATTTATATAAACTTAAAAGGTTTTTTTTTTTCTTAGAGTAACATGATTCGTTGAGATAAAGGGATTGATTTTGTTACCTTGGCGAAGCTTCGAGATTCGATTTGATTTCGAATCGGGAGAGAGGATTCGATTTGATTCGTTAGCTTGGTCTCCGATTCGATATTTTCGAATCCATTAAGTCCGATAAACAACATCAGTGATGTTGTTTTGAATAATACTTTCGTAAATAAACACTTCTTTTTACTTAGATTATAATTCAATCAATATACTGAGACCAATCTCTCGCGCAATAACACTTTTATCATACTTAAATACCATTGTTCCTCCTCATGATCAAATACTTGATACATTTTTTTAGAAGGACTTACTTTGTCCTTTGTTCTCAACAAGATTTAATTAATTTTATGCTTAGTACTCTCAATAAACACTCTAAATAAAGAAACCATTTTTTGTTTAATTTAAAACTTAATTCAGTATATATACACACCCTATTATCTATATGTGTACAGTTGATTCGATTCGATTTATTCGAGATTCAATTCGAAAAAAAAATGATTCGCAGGCCCCTAATATATATATATATATATGGGGAGAGAAAAATAAATGTGATGATAGTGTTATACAGGGTGATCCCAGAAAGTGTTCAATAGAAATTATTTATGGGACCACCCTGTACTCGTAATACAGTGTTGTAATTGTTGTATCATAAATATGTCAAGCGTCTTTGTTTGTCTGAACGCATTTCCAGTTCCATATCAAGACCAATTATTTTCAATTAGATAATCAAATATTGCGAAGATAATAATGGTTATTATTCAGCGAAGGTTTACTCGAGGAAAAGGTGGAAATTTCTGTTTGTTTCGCTACAGAAGTCATGGAAGCATTTTGAAAGGAAATTTAAAAAAATAATTATATAAGAACTGACGTAAGGGAAGCAACGTTTAGTCGAAGTTGGTTAAATTTTTATAGGGTTTTTAGCGTTTTAATACAATTTTAGAATTAATTGTGATTTAAAAAGTTTAATTTGCATTTTGAGTTTTAAATTTTTTTTATTTAATAAATTATGATTTTATGGTGGTCGCCATGAACTTATAAATTGTTTAAATCTAGTAATTTTTTGTTGGGCTCACGCTCTATGGTATTTCCAACTGCGCTATACCAAATAGACAAAAATTAATGATGGGGTTGTTTAAACTCCTTCGCAACGTTCATATGACGAAGGGGACCTACGGCTTTACGTGGGATTCGAACTACTGGTCTTTCTCTGCATAATCTGGACTCGGAGGACGGTCTCTCATTCAACTGCTGTCCAGACCCAGTGTCGCTTAATTTCGCTGATCGACGAGAAGCGGTGTTACGACATTGGCCACGACGTATATATACCCCGAATGCGGAACCAACCCTTTTCATAAGCAATACATTTAATTTTTAAGAAGCGTAAAATATTCCAGTATTGAAATGAAACGTTATGAATTAATCTTTTATTCAATCCCCGAAAGACCTTTTTTTTATTAACCAGTTTTTCAGATTAGCGTTTGACACGATAAAGCTCATTCTTGAGGTGACGCTGTTCCTTTCTTGCGAGCGTGTTACGATCAATTTCTAAAATTCGTCTTAGAATGCGTATTCTGCAGTCGTATTGATTTGGTATTAAGGACCAATCAGCCCCTGTATGAAAATAGAAATAACAGAGCAGTTCATAGTTTTGCTTTAATAATGTATTTTTTACAAAGTGATGGTCACGCGCCCGCAACATATTACACCATAAAATGCAGTTGTAGGATTGTAGTTGAAGATTGATTGAGTGTTTACGTTGCATCATTTCAGGTTACGTTGGCATTAGTAACTCTCTGATTGGTCGACAACGGCTACAATCCCCGCCCATATCTTCGGCTCAGCCAATCAGTGACTCCGTCCGGTCACTGTGGCCCGCAAATGTCGTAGAGGGTAAGTATAAACTTAGGGTAGACGATATTTGGTCAGCAGAGTCTCTCTAACTATTATTCATGCCGGCAACGATTGCATTAATTATAGTAATAGTTTTCAGTTAAGGTTTGTTTTAACAAATAGTGATTCGCAGTTGGTTTTATTAACGTTATGCCATTATCAATGGAATTTTATAACCTTTCTTTGCTAGATGAATTCTTGATAATTCTCGAACGTAACTGTGTTTTTGTTAACTAAAAGGTAATAAATGTCTTGGTGAATTTACGTTTAATTAAGGGATGAAAAATACGTATGATGTAAGTACTGTGCTAATTTGGAGAATGATTTTAATAGATCAGATTAGCTCAAAAAGGTTCTTAATTCACTAATAATACCCTAGTTAACCATACATTTTACGGATAACGTTCTTTAATAGTGTGTATGAAATTTGGTAAACGAAAATATGAACGCACATCAGTTTTACAAGTCGAAACGTTTTTTATTCACTCATTCTGAGAACAACAAAAGCATCGGTGGCCACGTACCCATCCATACCCATTTGGTCGACAAGACATAATAGCAACACTATAAAAACTAACTTACCCTAACCTAATCTATCTAAACCACAATAACTTAGGGATTTTACGTTACGTAGATCAGATGTCGTTACTCGGGTGGCCCCCAGTTCAACTACATTGATTACAATTACCGCTTCCTTACACCTTCTGCCTTACCGCTACTACTATAACACTGATAGTCAGATTGGACGTTTTCGTAGGAGAATAAGCTTTTATCCTCATTTTATACAAAAAACATTGACTACTAACCTCTAAGCCTTGTTCCAACCGGGAATACATCTGATCAACTTAATTTAACCCACAATATACTTGCCGATAGAATGTCAAGTTACGTTAACATAGGTTAGGTTACACTACTTTAGGTCAGGTTATTAGTTTTTTAAAGTGTCAATGTTTTGGTCTTTTCAATCCGATGGATATAGGTCCGTTGCAACGACACCAACAACCGAAATATCAGCAGATTAGATCTTTATGCCAAGACATTCTACATACTTCAATAAATTTAGCTGAGTTGTTTGAGTGGCTTCCTTTTATTTCAAGCTTGATTTAAATCCTGAATGAGATAATTCCAAAATCCTTAATTGCTATATATATAATATATATATATATATACCTCTAATATTAAGTCACAAGGAACACATCAAATTAGGTACAAGACTAATAGAGGTTATGTTCAAACGAAAGATATGCCAGCGCTTTGATGTCGCCGTCTGGATTTGAAGATGAATACGGTGGAAAGTGAAATAGTGGACGTCGGTTGGAAAGGTTGCACGACGGATGAATTGGTTGCAGGTTTGCAACAGCGATGAAGTTCTTGTTGAACCAGAGCGAGACTCGAAGGTTAAATGGACAGATGTTGAGTGAGGCAAAAGGCGAACGAAGGAGGTCGTGCGAGGTTGAGGGATCGCAGTTGAGTGAGGCAGAGCTGAGCAGAATTTCTGCGACGAAAGTTCGAGAACGATTTGAGCGAACTAAAGCGGACTCGCGCTTTTATAGCCGCGCTCTGGTCACGTATGAAAAATCGTGTGTTCATGCAGGATATTTCATATATATATTTTGATTGCCAGTGTGACGATAACACACGTTTCGATCGAAGTCCGAATAAAAGTGGTATTGTAGTGAAAGTCTCGCAGTTAATAAATTTTAAGCAGTGCCAGTATCTGAGTGAATATCTAGTGCACACAGTGATATTTCTTTTTAAGTGGTGGAATTACGGCGTATGCCAAAAGAAATAAAATAAAACGAATTAATCTATAAAGCCTTTTCCGAGTGTTTTATTTGCAGGGAATTAGCTGCTCATCTGTAGGCTGAAACAATTCCTACGACTATCCCAGCTATCCCCCCCGCGGCCACACTCCCGGGCATCAATCAGTGAGAATATACAACGCGCCACATTCCCCGGAGTAACGGAGAAAACTTTCTCTTAATCATTCAATTTGAGTAACAATCTTTCTACCCTTCACGTTATCCTTTCGAGTCATATTTCGCTCACCAATTTTTACTTTCTATAAGTAACACGGAAATAGCTAATAAATTTCTACAACGCTGCAGTTTCTGCAACAATGCAACAGATGATTCTAAGACAATTAGATGTGGTTTCTGCCAATTCCTTTTCGACTTAACTGCCTGAAATGGAAAGACGAAAATAGTTCTCGTAACAAGTGCCAAGCAACTGAATGGAGTAAAGTACTTTTGCGAAAGATGTATAACTGAAATAAACTCCTTTACGGTTTATAAAGCAGAAAGAGACTATGAGGAAAAATTTAAAGAGGAAACTGAATGATGAAGAAAAACAGAAGAGAAACGAAGAAAAGTGAAGTCGAAGTAAAAAGAATACTGACAAACAAAAAGGGCGAGAATATGAATGTAACAGGGACAAAAATTAACATAAGAATTCCAAACAGAGGATACTAGCGTAAATAGCAAAAACAAGAAGACAACCATGAAAATAGATTGAAGTTATCTCCAAATAAGGAGTTGAAACAATCATCAAAAAACAAAGGCCTCGAGTAAAAACGGAAAGGAACTGTGTGCAGATACCATGCAAGAAGCAATTGCAGATATAAGGGGGGACAGTGTATATATGAGCACCCCACTTTGTGCGAGTTCTACTATAATAATGGTCGCTGCAAATTCTACCACCTTGGCATTTTGCAAGAATTACGCAAGACATGGAACCTGCAAATACAAAAAAAGCTGCTGAACATTGCAGATACAATACGGCAGCTAAGCCTCGTACATCACACGCAATCGACACAGTTGGGAACCCCCACAAGCCGAACCGCTTCCTGGCAAGAAGCTACCAGAACATATAAGCGGAAACGGGTTTTTCTCGGAGGACCATAGGGCCACAAAACACGCATACTGATTACTGAAGGATATTGAATTTGGAATGCACAAGGGTAACGAAAAACTAAGAACATAAATATTCAAGGGCCAAAACTGAACCACTCGCTAAACAAAGTTTCATACCTGAACGGATTTATCGATGAAACAAGGGCTGACATCGCATGCCTCACAGAAGCACATCTTAAATCTTACCAAGGAGACTGAAAACTGCGAATACTGCATAGATGAGAAAGAAATGCATATCGATGGTTACAACTTGCTACGAGCTGATAGAACAGCAAGACGTGAAGGTGGTGGTGTTATATATGCACGTAAGAGTCATATCGCAGAGACGATAAGTAAATTAAACGGCTTCGTGGAACTTTTAGCAGTAAAAGTAGAAAAACTAAACGTGGTACTTGTAGTCATCTACAGACCTCGAAACACTCCAACTGCAAAATTCTCGGATGTCATTGCTGATATCAGAAACCTAAGTAATAAAGTTCTTAAACTCTCCATCCCCCAATGTAATACTCTGGAGATTTTAATTTACCATTTATAAAATACAATGGTGGGAAGAAATATAAATACACACACCAGGACAAGGGGGGGGGCACAAGAAAAGACCAGGAACAAGCAAAAATGTTGATGGTTCTAACAAATGAATTTATGTTAACACAAGAGATAACCGCTAACACCACAAAAATATAACTGCCTGGATCTGGTATTCACGAACAACAACTTGATTGATGATATAAAAATAATCCCAACTTCTATCTCAGACCACAACATAATCGAGATATCAACTAATATGGTGACAGCATTAATTAAAAGAAAATACTGGTACTGAAGAAAGAAGCGAAGTTGAGATTTTTAACCTAAACTCCAAGACTATAAATTGGGAAGAAATTGGATCTCGCATGGCCCAGATAGAATGGAAAGTAGTTTTAGAGGACAAAACAACCGAAGAAATGTTGACAACCTTGGAAGAAAAAACGCTGGAAATCTTAGAAAAATGTTCCGAAAGCACATCCAAAAGGAAAGCGAACAATATTCCGCAAAAGAAAGAGAGTAGCCTCGAAGTTAATTAATTACAGAGACAACAATACCATGCAAGTAATACAAGAAAAACTGGAGAATATCGATAGGGAAATACAAGCTCTAATTAAGGGACATACAGAGAGGGAAAAAGAAAACCGAAAATACTTCAAAGGTATGCGAAAAGGAAAAAAACGCGCGCCACTATCGACCCTTAAAGAGAAAATAATGAACTATCCAACGATTTAAAAGAATTATTTGAAACATTGAGAGCCCAGTACGAATCATTTTTCAGTAACCCAAAAAGCGACAAAGTGGTACCTGACAGCAGAGGTACAAATATTCGTGTATCCTAGTAACATTGTTACAAGAAAAATGTAGCTGGCGGAAAGAAATTGGGACAAAGGATTAAAAGAAAGAAAAGGAGACAAAAATGGACTGAAAAACATATTTATAAAACAAAATTATATTTAAAGTAAGGGTATAGGGTGATGGGTAAGAGGAATTAAAAAATGTAATAAGTTTTGCCTTAAAGAGGGGAGTATTCTGGCAGAGAGGATTTCCTACTTACTTCGAGTTAGAAGAAAGAAAAAATATTTACACGTATACCTGAGAGATGCATTCTTTGAAGAGAAATTACGTGGCAATTGTATAACAGATTTTGATTTTAACCCAGAAAAATAGCGCGAGCTGTAGGACAAATGAATTCATATTCAGCTGCAGGTCCGGACAAATGGAACGCCTTATTGATTAAAAACTGCATAAATGAGATAGCTAAACCCATAAACTGGATATGGAGAAGATCCCTGGTCACGGGAGAAATACCGAGCCTCCTGAAAAGAGCAAACATTGTCCCTCTATATAAAAGAGGGCTAGATCACAAGTAAAAAACTATAGACCAGTGTAACTGACGTTCCATCTCGCCAAAATATTTGAAATAATAGTGAAAGAGAAAATATGTCTTCTTGGAGACACTGGAAAGATTCAATGAGAACCAGCACGGATTCCGATCAGGAAAATCATAACTGTCACAACTAATACCTTATGAACCTTATGTTGTTTCGTGCGTTGGTCTCTCTTCACACGGAGGTCAAGCTGGTGGCCCCGCCTCTAGGTCTGGCGCCTGGTGGAGGAGCGAGTTGCTTTCTTGCGCTCTCCACCGTACATAGCCAGGCACGCCCGGCTCATCTGGTACTGTCCTGAGCCAGGCATCCAGTCTTTTCTTGAAGACTTCAACTTTGACCCCCGTTACGTTTCTGAGGTCCTTAGGAAGCTGGTTGAAAAGTCGGCCCCTGACAACCAAGCTATTTTCCTTCAGGGTTGAGGAGGTCCCTTGTCGGGCCTTTAATTTGGGAACACTACACATTCTGCCTTTCCTATTTTCCAGTGTTGTTTGAATGGTAATTGGGTTTAGTTTTAGGTTTGGTACCAGTTTTTTCGATCATTTTCCATATGTAGATTATGATGTACCTCTCTCCTTCTTTCCAGTGAGTACAGATTTAGTTTACGTAGTCTTTCCCAGTAGTTGAATTCTTTGCAGCCATCAATCTTGGCTGTGAAATGCCTTTGCGTTTCTTCTAGTTTATTAGTTTCTTCCTTTTTATATGGGGACGTCAAAACTGAGCAGTATTCAAGTTTTGGTATAATCAGTGTTTTTAGCAGGGGAATCATTACTGTCCTGTCCCTTCTCTTGAACGTTCTTAGAACCTGTCCGGCGACTCTTTTTGCTTTATTTATCGCTATCTGATTTTGTGTTTCGAATTTCGCATCATCTGTCATTATTATCCCGAGATCAATCGCTTTCATGCTTCTCTGAATTTCCTGTCTATCTGGAGCATAATATGCAGTCTGTTTAAGTTCTTCTTTTCTACCATATCTCAAGAGCTGAAATTTCTCGGCGTTGAATGACATGTTGTCTTCTGACCATTTGTATATTTTGTTCGTGTCCCCTCTGCAAGGCCTCCACGTCATATACATCGCTGATTTTTCTGCTGATCTTTGTATCGTCTGCAAAGGATGTTACTATACTATTGCTGTTTACTCCGCTGTCTATTATGTCTGTTAGCATGATAATGAACAGGAGTGGGGCCAGTACTGTCCCTTGTGGTACTGAGCTGCGTACTTCCGATTCTGATGATGATATACCTTGAATTTTGACGACCTGCAGACGATCACTAAGGAAGTTGTAGATCCATTTTCCCACTTTGCCTGTCATTCCCATGTCTTTAATTTTATGTGCTATTATACCATGGTCACATTTATCGAAAGCTTTAGCAAAATCTGTGTATATAACATCGTAGTTGTCATTGCCTTCCAATGCATCTAGGATATTGTTGTAGTGCTCTATTAGTTGTGATAGGCATGATCTACCTGATCGGAATCCATGCTGATTTTCGTTGAATCTTTCCCGTGTCTCCAGGAAATCCTAAATTTTCTCTCTAACTATTCTTTCAAATACTTTGGTGAGGTGGGACGTCAATGACACTGGTCTATAGTTCTTTGCTTGAGATCTGTCCCCTCCTTTATATATAGGGACAATGTTTGCTCTTTTCAAGATGCTCGGTATTTCTCCAGTGTCTAGGGATCTTCTCCATGTCCAGTATAAAGGTGTAGCTATTTCATTTTTACAGTTTTTAATCAATAATGCGTTCCAAGTGTCCGGACCTGCAGCTGAATGTAGTTTCATTTGTCCTATAGCTCTCGCTACATCTTCTGGTGTAAAATCAAAGTCTGTTATATACTCTCCTTGCAATTCCTCTTCAAAGAATGCATTTATGTCAGGTATCGCTTTGTCACTTTTTGGGGTACTGAAAACTGATTCATATTGAGCTCTCAATGTATCAGATATTTCTTTTGGATCGTCGGTTAGTTCATTATTTCCCGTCCTTAAGGGCCCAATAGCGGCGCGCGTTTTTGTTTTCCTTTTTGCATAGCTATAGAAGTATTTTGGATTTTCCTTTATTGCTTCTACCGCCTTTTCCTCTTCCCTCTCTGTATGGTCCTTAATCAGGGCTTGTATTTCCCTATCGATACCCTCCAGTTTTTCTTTTATTGCTTTCCTGTCATTATCTCCGCAGTTACCTAACTTCGCCTCCACTCTCTTTTGCGGAATAGTCTTCTCTTTTGCCTTTCTAGCCAGCTCCTCTTTCCTTTTGGCTGATTTCGGAGCATATTTTTCTAAAATTCTCAGCGTTTTTTCCTCCAAGGTTGTTAGCATTTCTTCAGTTGTTTTATTCTCGAAAATTGTTCTCCATTCTATTTGGGCCATGTGCGATCTGATTGCTTCCCAATTTATAGTCTTCGAGTTTAAGTTAAAGGCCCCGAATTTACTTCTTTCCACAATATGTGTATTGTCTTCTAATGCTGCCGTCATATTTTGATATCTCGATTAAGTTGTGGTCTGAGATAATGGTTGGGGTTATTTTTATATCAGCAATCAAGTTCGTGTATTCGTGAATACCAGATCCAGGCAGTTATTTTTTCTGGTATTTTCTGTTATCTCCTGTGTCAGCATAAACTCATTTGTGAGAGCCATCAACATTTTTGCTTGTTCCTGGTCTTCTCTTGTGCCCCCCTTGTCCTGGTGAATATATATATTCCTATTCACCTTTTTGTATTTTATAAATGGGAAGTTAAAGTCTCCGCAGATCATTATATTGGGGGATGGAGGGTTTATGGCCTTTATTAGCTTTCTAATGTCATCAATGGCCTCCGAGAATTTTTCGGGTGGGGTGCTTGGAGGTCTATAGATGACTATTACTATCAAGTTTAGTTTTTCTATTTTCACTGCTAGGAGTTCCACATAGCTGTTTGATTTACTTATTATCGTCTCTGTCATATGACCTTCCTGTACATATATAGCACAGCCACCTTTCCGTCTCGTCGTTCTATCCGCTCTTAGTAAGTTGAAGCCCTCTATATTTATCTCTTTCTTATCAATACAATGTTAGCAGTTTTCACAATTTCCTTGGCAATCTTTAAGATGAGTTTCTGTGAGGCATGCGATGTCCGCCCTTGTTTCGTCCATAAATCCTTTCAGGTATGAAACCTTATTGAGTGATTGGTTTGGTCTTATTCCTTGAATATTAGCCAGGACAATTTTTATGTTCTCTGTTTTTCGTTGCCCCTTGTGCATTTCAAGTTCGTTTTCCTTCGATATCGCTTGATTCGTTGCTCTATGATCCTCCGAAAGAGATCCGTTTCCTCCTACTTGTATTGGTAGCGATTTGGCTCGGGGGTTTCCAGCTGTGTCAACTGCATGTGGATGACATTTAGCATTCGTAAGGTGTCTGAGATGTTGAAAAAATTTTCTTGTTCACTTATTGTGTTCCTATTGTTCCTATTGTTATTTTTATTCCTATTGTCATTTAAACTTTTTCCTTTGTTCGTTGAGTCTGTCGGGAGATGTTGATAGTAGCATTTATTCCCGAATTTGCAGGTTCCATATTTTGCGTAAGTTCTGCAAATGTCCGGGTGGTAGAATTTACATCCGTCTCCAAATTTACAATGACCATTATAGAGCACTATAACAATATCTTCGACGCATTTGAAAGCAATGAAAACTATGATGTCGTATACTGTATACGAATTTTGCTAAAGCGTTCGACAAATGTGATCATGGTATAATAGCACATAAAATGAAACGTATGGGAATAACAAAGTGAGAAAATGGATCTACAATTTCCTCGGAGAACGTCAGCAGGTCATAAAAATCCATCATCAGAATCGGAAGTACGCAGCTCAGTACCACAAGGAAGAGTACCGGCCCCACTCCTATTCATTGTCATACTAACAGACATAGACAGTGAAGTAACTAACAACAGTAAGTAACATCTTTTACAGATGATCCAAAAATCAGCAGAAAAATCAGTTATGCAGAAGAGGTGAAGACCCCACAGAGAGACACGAACAGCATATACAAATGGTCAGAAGACATGACATTTAATCGAGAAATTCAGCTCTTGAGATATGGTAGAAACGAGGAACTTAAACAAACAGCATATTATACCCCAGATAGACAGGAAGTTCAGAGAAGCGAGAAAGCGATAGATTTGGGGGTAATAATGACCGATCATAAAAAACTTGAAACACAGAATCAGATAGGGATAAACAAAGCAAAAAGACTGACGGGACAGGTACTGAGAACCTTCAAAAGAAGGGATGAGAAAGTAATGATTTCCTTGCTGAAAACACTGATCATACCGAAATTTTAATACTGCTCAGTCTTGATGTCCCCATACAAAAAAGAACAAATTAATAAACTAGAAGTCCAGAGGAATTTCACAACCAAGATTGATGGCTGCAAAGAACTCGACTATTGAGAAAGACTACGTAAATTAATTCTGTATTCGCCTAAAAGAAAGAAAGAGAGACCATAATTTACATATGGAAAATGATCGAAAAACTGGTACCTGACCTCAAACTAAACCCAATTAACATCCAAACAACACTGGACAATAGGAAAGATGGAATGTGTAGTGTTCCCAAACTAAAGGCCCGACAAGGGACACCCTCAACACTGAAAGATAGTTTGGTTGTGAAGGGGGGCCAAGACTTTTTCACCAGCTTTCAAAGGACCTCAGGAACATCACGGGGGTCAAAGTTGAAATCTTCAAACGAAGACGATGCCTGGCTCGGGACGGTACCAGATGAGCCGGGTGTGCCTGTCTATGTGCGATGGAGATCGCAAAAACAATTCTCTTCTCATCCAAGCCAGGCTTAGAGGTGGGACCACCAGCTTGACCTTCATGTGAAGAGAGACCAACGCACAAAACTGCTATGAGGCTACGAAGTGTGTGTGTGTATACACAAACACACACACAATTTTAATGGGCATTAGCTATGTCTGAGACGACTTTATACTTTATTTGACTAATGCCTCGTGTCCTTATTTGTGATGGTCCGTGCATGGCTCTCTTCTCGAACTCAGAAACGTGCATGAAATAGCCCTAAATCATGAACGAATTATGACGCACGTAATTTCATTTCTAATTCTTGCCATCAAAGCTCAGTTTATGAATTTGAAACAATTATGATTGAAAGAATAATAATAATAATTAAATGTTAAATATGGAGCGTAAAATCTAAAGAAAATTAATTTGGAATCTCCGCTTTGAATTGGTACGAAAATAAAAAGCTCTTTTGTGGAGAAGGGAAACCTTATCTTATCGCAATCTCCATTTTAAGTTTTCAACTTTGTGAATTGTGAATCGTTTTATAAAGAGATGCATCCACTTGGCCTTTTGTTGAGTGAGGGTTCAAGAATTGGACTCGCCCGTCATTACCATGAGTAATTAGGAAATATTATCATTATCATCATTATTATTATTATCATTGTAACGTATGCATGGTTTGTAAGGTGTGTTGCTTCACCCACGCACCACGCAGCTTTCCTTTTCCATTGATTTTCCGAGTGCCACCCTTTGTTGGGGCAACACCGCTCCACGCTTTTCTCTTTACTTCGGAGCTCATTGCCGAAAAACTGGTCAAAACTGTTAATGACATCCTCAGTCCAGGTCAGTGCATCCGGACCGAGTCTCGTAGGCCTAATCCTTTGCAGTGACAGGCGGCTTCTGATCGTAGAAGTGTATATATATATATACACACACACACACCGTATGCCACACTGGCCTTTGAACGAGACAGAAATTCCAAGAATTGTGTTCATGAAATTCGTTATTTCAATCCCATTATCGGCGTGTTCACACTAGTTTTGCCGACTTTAGTGAAATCCTCCGATGGCAGTTATTTAATGTTAGTGTTTCGGGTAAATTTTGGATGAGTAAAATTACTTTATGTTGATAAAATGAAGTAAATTTGTTTCGAGTCACTTCATGCTGTAGGGGGGGGGGGATGCGCTTACTTTAAGCAATTATAGTTTTCTTCGACTGCCGATGACTGTCTTTACCTTTTTTCAGAAAATCATCGTTTCTTTGTTCAGAAAATAAAAACATCTGTTCGATTTGACATTCTATCGACAAAGTTGTTATTAAATTAGGTTAAGATAGGTTACGCTAGGTTAGGTTGGGTTAAGTTAAGTTAGGGTGTTTCTTTTTAGTGTCGATGGGTCTAGATAGGTCCGTTCAGAGACATTTCGTGTACATTTGGGCCACCGATAGAAGTAGGGATAGAAAACGTAGATGGTCGGAGTCACTAACTCTTCATACACCTCGCAGTTAATTGATATCATTCAGTTTTAAGTTGACAGTAATTGTAACGGTAAATGCGCAAAGGTGGGCAGTTGCGGCGCAACATTTTTGGTTGCGCTTGCGCTTGCGGCGCAACTTTTTGAAAAGGGTTGCGCTTGCGGCGCAACTATTTCAGCAGAGTTGCGGTTGCGGCGCTACAAAAATCGTTGCGCGTGCCCACCACTGTAAATGCGTGATTTTGTTTAAGAAAATTAATGGTTGAAAAGTGAAAATTGATTTAGATTTTTCTCTTCTAAAATGAAGCCGCGAATAATAATAGGTCGCATGAAGTCGGAATTAGCCGAAAAGCTGAACTAGAAGTGCCGAGGCGTAATTGTGTGCAATATGGGTAGCATAATATTGAAATAATCATGCAGGCCATCTATGCCACACTGTAACTGTTTCGGGTTATGCAGAAGACTGCATCTGATGTAATATTGTGATCATAAATATTATTACTGACATCGTGTTTGTAAATTTCGACACGACTTCCCATTTGACCTGAAGTAGTTTACTATTTGTAATACTAATAATGTTAATGTTTGGGGGTTGTTTATTCGCCTTCGTAACGGCAAAGGTCACGTGACTGAGAGGACCTGCGGCTTTACGTGGGATCCAACCATCTAAAGGTCTCTACATCATGTGAACGCGGAGGCCAGACCGAACGTCATTTAACCTCGCTGATCCAATGGAAATTGTTGTTGTGACGTGGCCATAGCATAGCCCTTATTTGTGAAATGGTTTTCACATTTGAACATTTAAATCAATAATTTAAAAACCTCAAAGCGTTCTCAGCCCCACCTCCCCCAAGAAATTAAGTACTGAATTATGGAAACTCCTGTCTTTTGCGTATGTCATGCCATTTATTTGATCTTAGCCTTAATTAGATTTACTAACCCGGTGTTCACCGGTTGGTAATCAAGATTTTAACTGCTGGTAACGTTGTAGCGTTTCAAAAAAGTTTGCCTGTTGGTTTCATGGCTTGAGTTCGGAAGTATTTTTCTAGCGTGTTACCAACATTTGTTCAGTCGTGAATTGTTGTATGAAAGTAGCTTGTCTTCATTAGTTCAATCCACCAATCTGGTAAAATTGGCAGTTTTTTCATCCTTCCAAAGGAAAAAAATGACCATGGGGTCATTGAGGGGTTAAACATTGAGCGAACTTTGGTCAATTCATATTAAAGGTCTTAAGGTAACTAAATTCCCCTAACTATAACAACATTATTTCGACTGAAACGCTAATTTGTTCGAGCAAATCTATTAACATTTATTTTCTAACGCTTTTATCTGATGTCTACCAAGGTATTAATCGAAATGTATTTTTTTAAGTTATAGTATCAGTTAAGTATTAAAGCTTGTAGGAAATTCTTTGAATAGCGAATCATGGAGTGTTTAGGCTTGTTAAGGCAGACACTTTAGGTTAGACTAGAGGAGAACTAAACTTTTGAAAACATGCCGTATACCAAGGGTCGGGGAACTTTTTTGGGTATTACCCAAAAATCTATTTGAGTAAAATGAAATTACCCCCAGACTTCAAAGTAAACAAAAACAAGCCAATTGCTCTTAAAATTGTTGCATATGGTATACAAACAATTCAAATTCAAAAAATGTTTATTGGATCCATTATTATGGAGAAATAAAAAAAAGCCATACATGCTGGCATAAGAATAGCACACAAACAAAATTAGTAAAAAGGATTGAAGAACTGAAGAATTTCATTCAAAACATCTCCACTTCAGGTTTTGGAAAAATGATGCTGTTTCATTTTTCATACATCATCAAAATCAGGACGTAAATTCATAATATTCTAAAATTTAGAATAACGCCACATTTATGTAACAAAATAAAATAAAAATATACGAAAAAAATATCAGCACAAAGTGTCAAGCACTAAAAGTACCTCTTCGTTTCATGATACCATACACACGACTGAGGCTCTGAGGGAAGTGTCTCTCATACCGCACGCATTACCCCCAAAATTTTTAAATTTACCCCATTTGGGGTAATTTACCCCTGTTCCCCGACCACTGCGGCGTATACGGTCTACTGAAGTTCTTCCGTGAAACATGCAGTTCCACGACAGGAAGTTTTCTTAACCAACTGTACATGTCGCCCAAAGGTCTTGAGGCGTGCGTTAAGATTCCTGCATGAGCAATTAACTCCTTCCTTCACTACATGACACGAACAAAAAAAAAAAAAAATTACTGGAAATAGACGAAATTAAAGTCTCATTATGTATCACAATTCTTGACCGCAAAATCAAGAGACGAATCGTTAAAAATACATCACAATTTAAAAATTTCTCGCCCTTTTCACTCCAGAAACTCGAACAAAAAAAAAAATATATATATATTTTATATATTTTTTATTTATTATTTATTTATTTATTTTAACTGCAAACAACACAGTATAATTAATGTAAAGAACGACGCTTGTATAGAAGAACGTTCCGCACATCTTGTGCGGAACGTTCTTCTATACAAGCGTCGTTCTTTACATATATATATGGGAATGAACTCAGAATGGTTCCCTGAGTTTTTTATGATACACACAGACCGTGCATGGAACAAGGAACTCTTCTGCGATAATTAAATCCACTATAGTCCGAATAAGTAATGGTAAATGACAAATACCATAGTTTTTTCTTTTTCATGATGCAAGCCCGACGTGGGCAACGGGTCTCTCGCAAAGAGGTCCCATAAATATAACACTCGTTGCATTCACGTCGGATTGAATAAATCAAAGAAAAAGGGGTAACTATTATATTTTTAGCCAAAACCAAAACTTAAACCTCAACTGGCAGAATTGAGCGTCCACTTTTCAAGGCACATAACATGTCCGTTTCATGATGCGAGAGACCCGTTGCCCACGTCGGGCTTGCATCATGAAAAAGAAAAACTATGGTATTTGTCATTTACCATTACTTATTCGGACTATAGTGGATTTAATTATCCCAGAAGAGTTCCTTGTTCCATGCATGGTCTGTGTGTATCATATATATATATATATATATATATATATATATATATATATATATATATGAAAATTATTTCACGAAAGTAACACGTGAAAAATATTTATGATGAATAAAACCACGAAGGAAAGGAAACACAAAATGGTGCTCAAGCGCTTTCGTCTAATGACATCCTCAGGAACACTGAAGTACATACAAGGGTTACAGCCTATATATAGGTTACAGAAGGAAAAAAAAAAATATATACATATATAAAATTATATATATATATATATATATATATATATATATATATATTATAATATATATATATATATATATGCAATAAACGGAGAAGTAAAAATAAAAATTAAAAATTAAAGGATTATCAGAGAGGCATACAGATTTGTAAGAAAAAAATATCGATTTTTAGCACAAGATCAAATGAATTATAAAAATACAAATTTATACTTGAAATCTGCCCGGGTTTTAACACACTGCCTTTTATGATTAAATTTCGATGTATATAAAAATAAATGAAAATTAAAAGTTAATAAAGTAGCATACAAGTTTACCAAAGATTTAGCGTTCTACCCTTCTTATCTAAATCTGTTTTGAAGGAATTCAAAACAACAGGATCGAGTTGAAAAAGACCTTTGCTTATGTTGAAGTTATTTGAAAGTTGGATAATGGCAGACTCAAGAATATTTCTATTAACAATGTTGCTAGAGTGGAATAAAACTGAAGCATTATTCCAATCAATACAGTGGGATAACTCTGACAAATGGACAAAAAGGGCACTGGACAACTGTCCTGTTCTAACGGAATATTGATGCTGTTTTATACGTGTGTGCAAATCCTTTCCCGTCTGACCTATGTAAAAGGAATCACATTGTTTACAACCAATTTTATAGATAATGCCTGAATTATTGGTAGGGCTATTTTTTACTATGATATTTTTCACAATATTGTTATATGAAAATACTACATTAATATCCAAAAGTTTAAGTACATTAGCAATGCCTAAAAAGCCCGGGAAAAATGGAAGTACTAAATATTTTTTGACAAAGTACGAGTGTTATTATTGACACGATAGAAAGTTCGTTTCGCCTTGTTGAGACAAGATTCCATAAACGCAGATGGATAACACAGATCACTTCCAATACCGTTGATTTTTTCCAATTCGGCATCGATGTATTCCGGACTGGCGATCCTAAGGGCGCGGAGAAACATTGATGAAAAATGGCCTTCTTAGTGGGGGTGTCATGTCCCGAGTAAAAGTGTACGTAGGACAAATTGTTTGTTGTTTTCCGATAGATACTAAACTTAAAACCTGGGCTTTCCCTATGTACAACGCACATCCAAAATGGGATTGAATTGTCTTGTTCCACTTCTAAAGTAAACTTAATGGAGGGGACTTGATCATTTAACTGAAGGAGGAAGTTATCCAGGTCACGATTAATGGGCCAGATACACAAAATATCGTCGACGTACCGCAACCAAGGGATGCCAACCCGCAGGATTCTCGGAATGTAAGTAATTTCGAAAAACTCCATATAAATATTGGAGAGGAGGGGCGATAAGGGGTTGCCCATGGCCATCCCAAAACTTGTTGATAATACTCGTTATTGAAAGTGAATTTACAGTCTTTGATGCAAAGATTAATAAGTTCCAAAACAATGTGTGAAGGTAGTGGCAGGTCATACTTATGTAATTCTTGGGAGAGAAAGTCAAGCATATCGTCAATCGGCACTTTTGTAAACAATGAACAAACGTCAAAACTGATCAATCTATCGTTAGTTTCAGTACGTGCATTATTCAATTTTTCAGTAAGATCCATGAAATTTTTTTACATGTGAATCAGAGATAGTTCCGAGAATGGGGGACAAGACTTTGACAAGCCATTTGGAGAGTTTATAAGTAATAGAGCCCACCGAGCTAATAATAGGGCGCATAGGGTTGCCAGATTTGTGGTTTTAAGAAGACCGTAAAGGTAGGGCAGAGAAGGTGAAGTGGACATGAAAAGCGGAATTAAGTCCTTATGATCTTTGAGAATGCGTTTCAAGCCACTATTAATGATTTGATGACGTCATCATGCGGGTTCTTCCTAAGTTTGCTGTATGTGGCGGGGTCCTGGAGAAGCTCGTTCATCTTTCCGATGTAGTCCACTTTGTCCATAATAACTATGGTGTTAGCCTTGTCTGCTTTAGTAATATGGAGCTCCCCATCTTTTTTTAATTGTGAGAGGCTATTGCGAAAACGTTTAGGAAAGTTATCTTCGTAATTACTATTCGCCGCACTATAAACGAGGCCTTTAACTATGTTAAACAAATATTGAGGGAGATTACACTGTTTTTCAAAACACGCGAGACTGTAACAAATTTGTAAAGCCGAAGGTTTTTTAACAATAAAAAAGGACATACCATATCCAAGGGCACTTTTTGCATCGTCACTAATGTTTTTCGAAGAAAGGTTCAAAACACACTTTGAGCTTGCTTTTTTACTCCACTGACTATTTCGAATGAGACTTTTAATTTTTCGATCCAAAATGTTACTGAGTGAAGTAGTTGTCCGACGCAACTCGTTGTAAATTTCATCAAACAAAGGAAAGGAAAGGATTTGCACACACGTATAAAACAGCATCAATATTCCGTTAGAACAGGACAGTTGTCCAGTGCCCTTTTTGTCCATTTGTCAGAGTTATCCCACTGTATTGATTGGAATAATGCTTCAGTTTTATTCCACTCTAGCAACATTGTTAATAGAAATATTCTTGAGTCTGCCATTATCCAACTTTCAAATAACTTCAACATAAGCAAAGGTCTTTTTCAACTCGATCCTGTTGTTTTGAATTCCTTCAAAACAGATTTAGATAAGAAGGGTAGAACGCTAAATCTTTGGTAAACTTGTATGCTACTTTATTAACTTTTAATTTTCATTTTATTTTTATATATATCGAAATTTAATCATAAAAGGCAGTGTTAAAACCCGGGCAGATTTCCAGTATAAATTTGTATTTTTATAATTCATTTGATCTTGTGCTAAAAATCGATATTTTTTCCTTACAAATCTGTATGCCTCTCTGATAAAACTTTAATTTTTATTTTTACTTCGTTTATTGCATATATATATATATATATATATATATATATATATATATATATATATATATATACTGTGTGTATATATATGAATAGAAACGACATAAGTGTTAAGGAACGTTTCTGCACACGAGGAGGAGAGATAACGAATAAATGAAAAATGAGGCGAACCGGCCGGGAATCGAACCCAGGGCCTTCCAATTGCCGGTTGGACGCGCTACCATTATGCTACGGACCTCACTCAATCACAATCGAAATTCTCCCACATAGGGCAGAAACCAATGCCCTGAGAGGGCATTGCAGTTATATGCGCATATTCACGATTTGCGAGGGTGCCCTCTCAGGGCATTGGTTTCTGCCCTATGTGGGAGAATTTCGATTTGTGATTGAGTGAGGTCCGTAGCATAATGGTAGCGCGTCCAACCGGCAATTGGAATGCCCTGGGTTCGATTCCCGGGCGGTTCGCCTCATTTTTCATTTATTCGTTATCTCTCCTCCTCGTGTGCAGAAACGTTCTTTAACACTTATGTCGTTTCTATTCATTTATATACTGCGCGGTCATTGCAGTTATATGCGCATATTCACGATTTGCGAGGGTGCCCTCTCAGGGCATTGGTTTCTGCCCTATGTGGGAGAATTTCGATTTGTGATTGAGTGAGGTCCGTAGCATAATGGTAGCGCGTCCAACCGGCAATTGGAAGGCCCTGGGTTCGATTCCCGGGCGGTTCGCCTCATTTTTCATTTATTCGTTATCTCTCCTCCTCGTTTGCAGAAACGTTCCTTAACACTTATGTCGTTTCTATTCATTTATATACTGCGCGGTCATTGCAGTTATATGCATATATATATATATATATATATATATATATATAATTATTTTTTATTTTTTTTTTCTGTAACCTATATATAGGCTGTAACCCTTGTATGTACTTCAGTGTTCCTGAGGATGTCATTAGACGAAAGCGCTTGAGCACCATTTTGTGTTTCCTTTCCTTCGTGGTTTTTTCATCATATATATATATATATATATATATATATTATATGTGTGTGTGTGTGTGTGTATATATATATATACAGTACTGGCCAAATTATTAGGAATTTTTTTTAAATTTCATTTTTTGGTATAAAATGTTAAATTAAACCAATTTTAAACGTTGAAAAGTTATTTATTTCTACACAAGAATACATGGTCATTATTTAGCAATAGTTTAGTACTTAGTTTGACCCACCTTAGCTGCCATAATGGCTGCGACACGCTTCGGTATGCCATGAATCAATTTTTTGCATAATTCTTTAGTCGAACGAAGCGTGTTTGTTCGTCAGTTGTCGTTTGGTTGTCGTGCGATGCGGGGGTGTTTCTCTTTCTTTTACGTGTCATTGTAACTACCGTTTAATTTAAATAGTGTATTTACCCAATTTCGGCAATTATTTGTTAGTTTTTAAGTGAATTTGAAAATGGGGCGAAAGAATGACTTGAGTCCACGGAAAATTGGGCAAATACAGGTTTTATTAACTTCTTCTACATTTAAACAAAAGGAAATCGCTGCCAAACTCCATGTTTCACCACAGTCAGTACTTCGTATTAAGAAAAAAATGGTATTTGGAGAAAATGTAGGCCCCAAAAGGGTTGGAAGATGCGGCAGAAAAAGGGTAACGACTCCAAGAACTGATAGACAGATTGCAATTTTGTCTCTTAGAAATAGAAGAACTACTTGCAAAAACATTTCCAGTAGTCTAGCGGCTGATGGCATCAATATTAGTCGTAGAACAGTCAACAGGAGGCTTCTAACTGCCGGCTTCAAAGCCTACCGCCCAAGGAAGAAGCCCAGGCTCACTGAGGCTATGAAGAAGGCACGTTTTGCATGGGCAAAGGAACACATTAACTGGACTAGTGAGGATTGGGAACAGGTAAGAATAATATTTAACATTAAATAGAATGTTAATACAGTAAATACAGTATGCATAGAAGTGTATTTACAGTACGTGATAAAACTGCAGTAAAGATATCTGTAAGCAGCAAGTCATACTGTACTTCGTTTTAGCTGTACTTCATACGCTATGCACTGACTCTTTCACAGGGCTTTCTTTGATTGCAGGTGGTGTTCTCCGATGAGTCAACGATTGCCGTGCTTGACGATCGTGTTCAAAGTGTAAGAAGGAGGCCTGGAGAAGAATTTTTGCCTGAGTGTCTGATGAAAACGGTGAAATTTCCACAAAAGATCATGGTTTGGGGAGCAATTTCTGTGCATGGAACTAGTCGTTTGAGCATTGTTGAGGGGAATATGAACCAAGTCAAGTATATAGAAGTACTAAGAAGACGTCTACTGCCTCAAATAAGGGAATGGTATGGTAATAGACGTTGGATTTTTCAACAAGACTCAGCTCCATGCCACACGGCAAAGTCGGTTAAAAAATGGTGTCATGAAAATAGTGTTCGGTTGCTCCCATGGGCTGGAAATTCTCCAGACATGAACCCAATCGAAAGTTTATGGTGTATTTTAAAGGACGTAATCCATGAAACGCCGATAACAACAAAACACCAACTCATAGAGCGACTTATTCAAGTCTGGTTTCACTCTACACGTATTAAGGAATTATGCAAAAAATTGATTCATGGCATGCCGAAGCGTGTCGCAGCCCTTAAGGCAGCTAAGGGGGGTCAAACTAAGTACTAAACTATTGCTAAATAATGACCATGTATTCTTGTGTAGAAATAAATAACTTTTCAACGTTTAAAATTGGTTTAATTTAACATTTTATACCAAAAATGAAATTTTTAAAAAAATTCCTAATAATTTGGCCAGTACTGTATATATATATATATATATATATATTATATATATATATATATATTATATATATATATATATATATATATATATATATGGCTCATATTCACATTTAAACGCGTGAACTTCTTTATTTTGAAATAACCCGCAGGAAAAAATGAGACATCCATTCCGAGTACTTTCAAGTTTATTTCAACTCCAAACTAGAAAGTACTCGGAGTGCATGTTTCACTTTTCCTGCGGGTTATATACAGAGGATTGACAAAAGTAAATAGAGACCAGTTTTCCAATAGTTATTTATTTGGTATTAAAAGTCAGTAAATAACAACAGATTTATTGACTCAATATATTTAGAATCATGTTGCTTTCCTCTTTCCATTTTGTAAAACTGACATTTGTTCTTGAAGACAATCATCGTAGTGTCTATTTAGTTTTGTCAACTCTCTCTCTCTCTCTCTCTCTCTCTCTCTCTCTCTCTCTCTCTCTCTCTCTCTCTCTCTATATATATATATATATATATATATATATATATATAGTGTAATTTCGATTGCAGTATGTAAATTAAATTCGTAATTGGAGACTGGAGGCCGGAGGGGGCTATTCCGTAGCCACGTCGCGACCTAACGTCTAAGCGACGTTAGGCCTGTTCAATTGTTGGATGGGTGACCTTCCTCCGCGTTCAGATGATATAGCAACCCATCATAGGTGGTTCGGATGTCGCGTAAAGCTTAGGTATTTTCTGTCACGTGATCTTTGCTGTTTCGAAAGCGTTTAAACAACTTAAATTAGTAGCATTGGAAATTTTTCCTAACGACTATTTGTGGTATCGTCGTTTCCTCTTCATCGTCGTTTGAGGAAACGTCTTTGTTTGGATTGTTGAAATATTAAAATCATCTTTGAAATGTGTAAAGAAGGAAGTAGTTTATCGATTCTTCGTTCGTTTATCGACTTTCGCCACATGCGTACTATATATTTTGCGCCTTCCGCCCAATACTAAGAGAAGCTTTATGAGGTACGAGGTAAAGTGAACGGGTGTGTATACGATAGAAAGATAATCCAAATAAGGGCGTAATTCGTAGCGTGAAGTTGGTTGGAAGCGAGGTAGAAAATTTATCACCTACAAAAATAAATAAAAGTCGTAAGAAATCGTTTTCGTTTCCTGTTCATTATTATTATCTTAACAGCTACAGTATAACACGAAGGACGATCAGTACAATCACGACAAAAGAACACGATCAGTTTGTGTTTACTCGTTAAAATTCCAAGAAATATTTGGAGGTCATCCGAATATTGAGAGGAACTGAGGACAGTTTTCGAATCTTAGGAAAACTTTTTCATTTTTTTTTGAGTCAGAAATAAGTATGATTCGTAGTTTAAAAAGACGCAAAATGTTGTATTTTTATTACTTAACGTCTCGACGAATTATTATCAGTGACGCGCATTCTTTTATCTTAATCAGTGCATACACGCGTATGTATTTGTAACGAGAAAGCAGCCATGAATTGTATCTACTTTTAATTAATTAATTAATGTGGATGGAAGAAGCAGCGTTAATTAAGTTCGTTGAACAAAAGCAACTTTTCTCCTTTCGTGAACTTTATTTCATTTTGTACATAAATAGATTTTGCGTTAGTCTGTTCCATTTAAGTAAATCATTGTTTCGTTTTTTAAATAGCAGTTGTTACAAATGGCTCTTTTAAACATTTAGTAAGGAAATATCTCATCCTATTCCTTACTGGCTACTTTCTTACATCTACTAACCAAATTTCTAAACGCAATTAGCAATACGACTACTTAAAAATGTATGTCCGTAGACTTCAATTTTTTATTAAACCACTTAAGTTTATACACACACACACACACACACACACACACACACACACACACACGCGCGCGCGCGATAGATTTACTTTTTTTTCAGTGAAATCATTATATAATGTGAAAATAAGGTTAGGCGTTTGTTAAAGGTCGCTACCCACAAGAGAAATTGAAAAAATCTCCGTTTCATAATTATTCATACCTCGTCCGTGCGCGTAGGCAACTGGGTATAAGTGAGGGTTAAAAGTTAACACCAATTGACAATTTTTTGTTTTATTTAAAAAAAATAAAATTATCAATAAATTCCAAATACCTTTTATGCTATTGATAAGTGGTTTTCGTAAATAGAAATTGTAAATAAATCTATAAATAGTAGTTAAACATGGACTAGTTGGTGTAGCGTATATATATATATATATATATATATAATATATCTATATATATATATATGGCGACTGGCGTATAGGAGCGATGGAGCGGTCGCTCCCCCTTGCTTGAAACGATAAATATTAATTTAACAGATAAAAATATATTAATTTTAAGATATTCAACAATTATTTTTATATTTTATCAAAATATTTTCTTATACAAATTTATGGCTTCTTTTGACATATAAGTACCGTACGGAAGCACCATGTGATTGTTTATGTACTAGAATTCTAAAAATTATAAATTTTATGAAATCGCACCCCTATACATTTATACCACAGTCGCCACTGCAATTATATATATATATATATATATATATATATATTATATACTATATATATATATATATATTTCCTTGTGGAATGCCCCACCCTGTCGTCAGTACGTCGTCGCGCTTTTCCGTTCCTTTCTGATTTCCCCCTCCCCGAACGTTTACGCCTTATGCTCGCTGAGAGCCCTCTCTTCTCGCTTGACCGTCTTTTCCTCTTCCTATCCCAATCTCGCATCCTATCTGAGCTTTAGGTGGCTTCTCACCTGTAGTCCGCTGTTCTCCCTTTTCTAGTGCCTTTTCTCCGTCTCCGTTTCTCTTTCGTATTCCGCCTCGCCATGATATCCGCTACCATATAGCGGGAAATGGCGGTAAACGCCCCAATACAAAAAAAAAAATATATTATATATATATATATATATATATATATATATATACATATACTTAAAAAATGGAGGAGTACTCAAAGGAAACTTTCCTACTGTTGATTTAGTTCAACAGTTGGTTTATTGTCAAAAAGGTAATTATGTATGTACATTGGAAAGTAAACCAGCTAGACACGGAGGAGACCATACTTACGTTCGTGTATACCTTAATTGGGAGTGTGATAGTGATAATCAGCCATGAAAGCCGAGTAGCTGGTAAGGTAACTCCAGGAAGCCAGTCTGGATTAGATGCATTGGAAATGGTTGAAATCCCAACAAAAAGCCAATCCAATATATAGCTTGTTGCCAAGCAACAGAAACATTGCTTTGGCTTCAGGGATGTCAATTTCAATCTTCAAATTTTGCCTTAAGACTCGTGACATTTCTAAAGTAAAGTTTGTAGACTTTGAGATGATGTTTGAAATCGATACTGCATTTGTCATTACTGAAATAGCAATTGCTGGAGACATAATAGGATGTGTTCTGATACTGAAGTTCATGTGTATATATATATATAATGGGAATGAACTCAGAATGGTCCCCTGAGTTTTTTATGATACACACAGACAGTGCATGGAACAAGGAACTCTTCTGGGATAATTAAATCCACTATAGTCCGAATAAGTAATGGTAAATGACAAATACCATAGTTTTTTCTTTTTCATGATGCTAGCCCGACGTGGGCAACGGGTCACTCGCAAAGAGGTCCCATAAATATAGCTTCCCTCACCAGCTATCTGCAAAGCAGACAGGATCCAGCTTTGGGACATGATCTAGGGTTTAAAGCACCTAGCCATGCTACATTTAGAACCTCAATATAAGCAAAAGACTCGCTGCCTTCACGTCAGATTGAATGCATCAAAGAAAAAGAAAGGGGTAACTATTATATTTTTAGCCAAAAACCAAAACTTAAACCTCAACTGGCAGAATTGAGCGTCCCACTTTGCAAGGCACATAACATGTCCGTTTCAAGATGGGAATGAACTCAGAATGGTCCCCTGAGTTTTTTATGATACACACAGACAGTGCATGGAACAAGGAACTCTTCTGGGATAATTAAATCCACTATAGTCCGAATAAGTAATGGTAAATGACAAAAATAGTTTTCTTTTTTCATGATGCTAGCCCGACGTGGGCAACGGGTCACTCGCAAAGAGGTCCCATAATATAGCTTCCCTCACCAGCTATCTGCAAAGCAGACAGGATCCAGCTTTGGGACATGGATCTAGGGTTTAAAGCACCTAGCCATGCTACATTTAGAACCTCAATATAAGCAAAAGACTCGCTGCCTTCATGTCTTGAAACGGACATGTTATGTGCCTTGAAAAGTGGACGCTCAATTCTGCCAGTTGAGGTTTAAGTTTTGGTTTTTGGCTAAAAATATAATAGTTACCCCTTTTTCTTTTTCTTTGATGCATTCAATCTGACGTGAAGGCAGCGAGTCTTTTGCTTATATTGAGGTTCTAAATGTAGCATGGCTAGGTGCTTTAAACCCTAGATCCATGTCCCAAAGCTGGATCCTGTCTGCTTTGCAGATAGCTGGTGAGGAAGCTATATTTATGGGACCTCTTTGCGAGTGACCCGTTGCCCACGTCGGGCTAGCATCATGAAAAAGAAAAACTATGTTATTTGTCATTTACCATTACTTATTCGGACTATAGTGATTTAATTATCCCAGAAGAGTTCCTTGTTCCATGCACTGTCTGTGTGTATCATAAAAAACTCAGGGGACCATTCTGAGTTCATTCCCATCTTGAAACGGACCTGTTATGTGCCTTGCAAAGTGGACGCTCAATTCTGCCAGTTGAGGTTTAAGTTTTGGTTTTTGCTAAAAATATAATAGTTACCCCTTTTTTTTTTCTTTGATGCATTCAATCTGACGTGAAGGCGCGAGTCTTTTGCTTATATTGAGGTTCTAAATGTAGCATGGCTAGGTGCTTTTAAACCTAGATCCATGTCCCAAAGCTGGATCCTGTCTGCTTTGCAGATAGCTGGTGAGGGAAGCTATATTTATGGGACCTCTTTGCGAGTGACCCGTTGCCCACGTCGGGCTAGCATCATGAAAAAGAAAAACTATGGTATTTGTCATTTACCATTACTTATTCGGACTATAGTGGATTTAATTATCCCAGAAGAGTTCCTTGTTCCATGCACTGTCTGTGTGTATATATATATATATATATTATGTAATATATATTATATATTATATATATATATATAATATATATATATATATATATATATATATAGTCATTAGGTTTTCACCACACTTAAGCGTGGTGGATATGAGTTCAAAGTCGGAAGGCCTGGCTAGTTAATTGTTTTATGGAAGGTGTCAATATCTCGTTTGAAATGTGACAAATTGTATAGATGTCATAAAATTGTGCGAGAAAAAAAGGAGAATTTATTAATGAATTATTAAAAATCAATGTATTAAAAGATCGTATTTTATTATTTTATGCCAAAGACCGTGGAAGAAGTAGAAATTCGAGAAAATTTTTAATTATTGACAGTGGAGTCTGTGTTAAATATAGACTAAAATTCTAAGGTTATTACTCTAACCTAACTTACAAAAAACCACTTGCATGTGGTTGTATCCTCTGTTAAAAAGTCGAAGCAATTTATTTTTTTAAATAAAAAAAATTTCGCTATTAACCTCAGCCTAAGTAAAGTCGAGTTTGTGATGATTCGCAGATATAGTGAGGTATTTTTTCGTTAGTAACACTTTTGATAAATCTTAAGGAAATGTCATCACCCGCAAAATCACACCAAAATGCATTTTTCTAGTAGTATTTGATGTGATTTATTCAAATCTGATATTCATTTGCTGTGTAAATGAGCCGAAACCCATTGCTAACCTAACCAAACCTAATAACATAAATCTTACCTCAATATTGTTCAGTCGGAGGGTAAACTTCAGTAAAAATGCATGGAGGGCTGTTTGCTGGTCACTGTTGTTTGCCAAGAAAAGGTATCGCTACTGCTCGTTTTGGTAATTTCGATAACCAGATCGTAAAACCCAGGATTTAATGTCCTTCCATAAGCGCTCTATATTCTAGGTTTGGTTTAGTTTAGTTTACCAAAATGCCTTTTTATGGTAGTATCTGATGTGATTTACTCAATTTTATATTGAGCTGAAACATCAGGATTTTCAATTTTGAATAAAATGGGTTTCGGCTCATTTACACAGCAAATGAATGTCAGATTTGAATAAATCGCATCAAATACTACTAGAAAAATCCATTTTGGTGTGATTTGGCAGGTATCAGATGACATTTCCTTAAGATTTACCTAAATTAGTATGTTCAGAAGTACCAAAAGTTACTCACGAAAAAATACCTCACTACATCTGCGAATCATCACACACTCGACTTTACGTAGGCTGAGGTTAACAATAGTCTGGTCAGCTGCCTGTCTCTGACTCTCCTCAATGATTATTATTAAAGTTAGGTTACCAGTAACTTGTTAAAGATAAGATATCTGTAACTTTGGCTAAAATTATCAATCAAAGTATTTCCAAAGGAATATTCCATCAATGCTAAAACCTGGTTGTATAACACCCCTTTTTAAAAGGGATCCTACACTAGCAACAAATTACAGGCCGGTGTGTTCATTATCTGTGTTCAGCAAAGTTTTTGAAAAAATTGTAAAAAGTAGAATGCAGCGATATTTAGAATCCTACAATTTATTATCTCCAAATCAGTATGGCTTCCATAATAATAAAACAACGGAAATGGCTATTTTAAATCTTATGGAAAATGTAAATATAGCTAAGGAGAACAAACAATTAATGATATCAATATTTATGGATTTGAGTAAGGCGTTTGATGTAATAGACCATAATATTCTACTTAATAAATTATATTGTTACGGCTTTAGAGGAGCAATCAGTGATTGGTTTAAAAGTTATTTGTCCAATAGATATCATTTTGTATCAGTAAATAAGGTTTGCTCATCTAAAGCGCTTGTCAAACATGGTGTGCCACAGGGCTCATTTCTGGGTCCACTGTTATTTTTATTATATATAAATGACCTTCCACGTTCATGTGATATACTGAACTTCATAATGTTTGTAGATGATACAACTGTCTTTTTCTTGCAAAGATGTTAATACAGCTAAGAATATATTTCATTCAGAATTCATCAGTGTAATGAAATGGTTGACCACCAATAAACTCTTCTTAAATACCAGTAAAATTTCATGATTTTTACTAATAAAAGAAATGTATATCTTGATGAACTTAATGTTAATGAAATCGCCATAAAGGGGTGTACTGCAACAAAATTTCTTGGTGTAATGCTAGATAAGAATTTGCAATGGAGTGATCATGTAAATTATATCGCGAAAAAGATTTCAAGGAGCCTTGCTATAACGTTTAAACTTAGAAATGTAGTCCCTAAGCAAGTTTTATTGACTCTTTATCATACTCTTGTTCTTCCTTATATACATACTGCACCCTTGTTTGGGGAAACTCCGCTAACAACGCATTAAATGGTATCTTTGTCATCCAAAAACGAGCAATAAGGTTATTATCTGATGCTGATTTCCTTGATCACTCTAGTGCAGTGGTTCTTAACCGGGGGGGCGCCCCCCTAGAAACAGGAATTTTTCTAATTGTATTTGTTATTCTCTTAACGAGAGCATGGGCTAATATTGAGAAGTTATTGAGAATGTTATTTTGATTGAAGGGGGGCGTGGAGGGAAGGACCAATTCCTAGAGGGGGCATGGTAGTAAAAGGTTAAGAACCACTGCTCTAGTGCATTTTTAAAGAGCTAAACCTACTAAAGCTCAACGATATAACCAAACTGGCACATTTTATTTTTATTTACAAGTGTAAGAACAAAATCATTAATTTGCAATGGGTAATAGATATTTTGTAACTCAAGAAATCCCACTCGTATCAGACCAGAAATAGATCAAAGCTTGTTATACCTCAATTTAGATTGTCTTCATCTCAAAAACTACCCATTTTCATTGGATTGAAACTATGGAATGACTTGCATGCAGATATGAAAAATTTGTGAATGTAATTTATTTAAAACCAAATTGAAATCCCGTTTAATAATGGCATACTAACAAAAATCTAGGATTAATGTCCACTAATATTGTTTAATCGTAATACATGTTTTAACTATTAATAATACTTATTTCTTATTTATTTATTTATTATTATTAATTTATAACTAGCTGCTTATTTTTAATAGAGCTCAGTAAGTCTAAAGCTTAAGGGCCAAATAAAATAAAATAAAAAATAAATAAATAAATAAAACTTACCATTGCACTAGTGTGCACCTACTGGTGCTTTGTTACTCGCCTCAAAACTTGTCTCTATTTTTACTAATAAGGTTATTGTTGTACATTTCTATTTATTTATCATAGTTTTTCTTAAACTGATTACTGTGGTTGAGTTTATAACTTTGTTTGGTAATTCATTCCAATGATCCACTACTCTGTGAGAAAAAATATTTTCTAATGTCTTTGCTGCATTGTTTCTTAAAAATTTTGCGATCATTTCCTCTTAAAACATTCCTATTTTCCTGAAATAGTTTCGTCTTGTCAATCATTTCATTCCATTCATAATTTTAAACGTTTCGATTAGGTCTCCTCGCTTTCTTCTCTCTTCTAGTGGTGTTAATCCGAGTCTATTCAATCTATCCTCGTATGGTAGGTATCTTAGTTCCGGGACTAATTTTGTGGCTCTTTGTATTTTTTCCATTACATCTATATCTTTTCTTAAGTAAGGGGATCAGGCTCGCACCACATATTCTAGGTCCGGTCTCGGATAACTTTTGTACAATATTACAAATGTCTCAGGGCGCATAAAGTCAAAGGAGTTTTTTATCATTCCTAATTTTTTTTATTCGCTTTTCTAACTATTTCCGATATGTGTTTGCTAAATTTCAAATTGTTTGTCATCACAACACCCAGGTCTTTTTCATGACCCACAACCTCGAGATTTTTATCCACATTTTGTAGTTTTTGTTTGCATTTCCATGTCCACATGTCCACTTTACATTTGTCCGTGTTAAATTCTAATTTCCAGGTGTTTGAGCAGATCATTCTGGAGTGTATCAGCTTCGCTAGCCCTATTATATATTTTTGTATCATCTGCAAATATTTTACAGAGACTGAATTGAGTTTTGAAGGTCATTCACAAAAATTGCAAACAACATCGGCCCAAGGACTGTTAGTCTGTTAGGTAGTACCTCACTATTTATGCCCTTAACAGAAACCCCCTTTTCAGCCCGCAATTGCGTTCTGGCCATTTATTACTCCCTTCTTGGTTCCACGGCACTAAGGTTATATTCAATTCACACACAGCTTTGAATGAAAACTAAGACGGTTTTTTAGTGTGAGCGTCCACACTGCGTTTTACCGAATTTCGGAAACTGAGTGTACATTCTCTGTAGTGCAATTTTAAGGTGACATAAAAATTTATGGTCCCCTCCCCATAAATGTCCTCACTTCTGGCCCTCCCGCTGCCGATACCGGGAAGGCGCAGCAGGGCTGGTCTGCTACTGCTGCCTATTCGAGATGTTTTCGGCCTCTGCCTGATTCACTTTTCATAAATATCTGCATCACCAACGTGATTCTCTCGGCCATGGAGGCGTACATTCCATATTCTATTTCTACTACTAATGCAAGGAAACTTTGGTTTAACTTTTCTCTTGTTGCGGATAGCATTAGAACAAGCAAGCTTTCAGAAGGTACCGTCGCCATCCAACTCCCGTCTCTCATCAGACACAAATGTGAAAACCTATTTAATTCTAATTTTTCTCGCTCTTTCTGGCACCAAGCCAAGAACTTCTCCAACAACTTTACTTCTTTCCTCCCTCTTTTCCATTTTGAACTCTTCTGATAAGGCTTAACGATTCCGGAGCTGTTCCCCCATCTCCTTCTCCCTCTGACTTAATTACGTGTGAAAAAAATCTCTTCTAAAGATGTTTTTTCTGCCCTATCTGGGCTCAACTAAGAAGGCGTACGGTCCTGATGGTGTTCGTCCTGTTGTTCTGAAGAACTGTGCTTCTGGCTGACACCCTGCCTAGGCAAACCAACTATCCTCCAATTGCTTTGATTTCTTGCCTTTCTAAAATTTTTGAATCTATCCTCAATAGGAAGATTCTTAAATACTTCTCTTCTCTCAATCTTCTTTCAAATTGTTAGTATGGATTCTGCAAGGGACGCTCTACTGGCGATCTTTTTGCATATCTCTCCGAATCTCTGTTATCCTCCTTTCAAGATTTCGGTGAAACCTTTTCTGTTGCCCAGACATATCAAAAACTTTTGATAGAATTTGGCACAAATCTTTAATCTCCAAACTGCCCTCTTTCGGTTTCTATCCTGGCTGTGCCTTCATCTCTAATTTCCTTTCTGGCCGATTTGTAGCTGTAGTTGTAGATGACTACCGTTCTTCTCCTGAAACTATTAATAGTGGTGTTCCTCAGGGTTCTGTCCTGTCACCCACTCTTTCCTTTTATTTAACAATGATCTCTTAAGTTGCACTTCTTGTGCTATTCACTCCTATGCCGATGATTCCACTTCACTTTTCCACCCGCTTCGTAAAGCGTCCTTCTCAACAGTCAGTCACTCCATGCTTCGCGAGGGACAGCTATGGTACGCCTGACCTCTGTTCTTTTTGCCATCTCTGATTGGGGCAGAGAAAACCTTGTGGCTTTTAATACCTCAAAAACTCAGTTTCTCCATCTGTCTACTCGTCACAATCTTCCACACTACTTATCCCCTTACCTTCAATAATACCCAACTCAATCCTTCGCTTCTCTTAACATTCTTGGTGTTTCCTTTTCTCGTGATCTTTTCTGGAAAGATCACATGTACTCTCTTTCCAAAACAACTTTTGAGAGGTTAGGTGTGTTTTACCGGCACCGCAGTTTTTTCACCTCCACTCAGTTGCTGTCTCTGTACAAGGGTCTTGTTCGTCCCCCCCCCCCCCCTGTATGGAGTACGCTTCTCATGTGCAGGGTGACAACCCACACAGCTCTACTTGACTAGGTGGAGTCAAAGGTTTTTCGTCTCATCAATTCCCCGCCTCTTATTGACCGTCTTCAATCCCTCTCTTCGCTGCAATGTTGACTCTCTCTCTCTCTCTCTCTCTCTCTCTCTCTCTCTCTCTCTCTCTCTCTCTCTCTCTCTCTCTCTCCTTTATAAATAACACCATTTAACGCTCGTAGGTCGTGAGAGACTGGGATGGAGGGGTCCCAGGCGTAGGGGCGCGATGAATGGAGTGTGGCTAGTGCTCCGTTAAGCCCATTCCTAACGCGTAATGGCCTGACCAGCCCCCTGCGACCGTTCTTTGGTGACCAATTGATGGTGCTTGGCTGTACTGCTCTTAGGTAAGAGAGCTTTACTGCCCAGCTGGCTGCCAGGCCAGCGGAAAGTCTCGGGCGTAGCTGCTAGGTCTGGTGAGATATCCCTTGAACACTGGATCCTAAGAGTCTGGCCGCTTGTGAGTGACTAGTAAGACTTAGTAAGGAGCTGCATCTCGCTGTCGCTTCTGGCGGGAAATCTGTGATGCCTGCGTTGCGAATGTTTGTCAGTTGGTAGCTGCGACACGTTTGCGATTGTCCGGCCCTGGGGAGACCCTTGGTCGGTGCTGTAGCAGCGAGAGGTGTAGTCTTCTGGATGGGATGAACGTCACTTGCGGCTTGCGCGGGAAGAATTCCCCCCTCCCCCCTCCTTTCTTATGTACTGATCAGAACGTTTTCGATAGTTTTCATTGCTAGAACGCTTTATCTTATTCAGTGTATTCGGAGTTAGAAAAAAATAAGTTACAATGACTGGGTCGCAGAAACTGAAGGCTGAGTGCGCGAGGTGTGGAGTAAACCAGTGGGTGACGAACTTCAAAGAAGCTTGCTTCGAGAAGATCAACCACTCCAGCATGTGCCGTTTTTGCGAACTCATGCAGTTGTACGAGAAGCTAGAGGAGAGGCTCCGGCGACTCGAGTCGTGCAGATCGGCTGTTGGAGGCGCGGCGATCGCTGACGCAGCTGCGCCCTCCACCCTGAGGCTTATTGATAGGGTAGCCGCCCTGGAAAGGTGGTCCAGCGGCGGACTGGACAGAGCTCGAGACCGCGGAGAAAGGGTAGAGGTGCAACCGGGGACCGGGGTGCAAAATCAGTGTCAGGAATCGCCAGCGACCCGCGTGGAATGCTCGGAACCGCGACGCAAAGTGGAGAGAAGGGAGGGCGCAAAGAAGGGGCCGGTAAAGAAAAAGGGTGGGAAGGGGCCGATGAAGGAAAAGGGTGGGAATGGGCCTACTGATGGCCCAAAGAAACCGAAGGATGTAGCTGCCGGTCGGGGTGAGTCGGGTGCTGTAAGTGCGGCTGAGTCTACGGGTATCGAAAGGTATCGGGCAAGAAGGCTGCGAAGCCGAAGCCTGAGACCCCGGTTGCCGCTGTCAGGACCTCCAACTGCTTTAGTCTCCTGTGCGCGAAGGAGGAAGACACCGTTTTGATTGGGGACTCGCAGATCAGGGACCAGGAGAAGTACTTTGCTTCTGCAAACCGGGACAGGAGGAAGGTAAGGTGCTTACCCGGGTGGGGAACGGCCCACTTACAAACCCGGGGATTGATGACGGGCTCTCACAGGGGAGAGATGATCTTGAGCTGCTGGCGCACGTACCTTCAACTGAAGGGTGCGTCCATGTATAGGTGGATGACCCTCCTTTCCCGTTGGAGGGGGCTCAGACTCCTGCGGAAGTTGCCCCATCGTTGGTGAGGGGCTCTTCAACTCCCGACAGTCCTGGCTGTTGGGGGAAACGGGTCGTGCTACGGGGCGGTCAGAATAGGGAAGTCTCCCTCCGTGCAGTGTTTTTTAATGCTAGGTCGATTAGGAATAAGTTTTGTGAGCTACGGGCGCTCTTAGCATCAGAATACCAGGACATCGTTGCTATCACCAAGTCCTGGATTCATACTGATCGTAGGGACTACATAGGGGAGTTCAAGATTCCCGGGTGTAGAATGTTTCACAAGGACCGCACCCGTGGGGGGGGGAGTGGTAATAATATACGTGAGGGACACTTTGAATCCGGTTGACTGCCAATTCCGATTGGAACGGGAGCTCCTTGGCGTCGATCTGAACCTGGGAGGGACGAACTATAGGTTAATCTTGGTGTACAGACCTCCGCATCTCCTCGAGGAGGATACAGCCCTGTACACCGAACTCCGTAGCCTGCTAGGGGGGACAGGGTGTGTGTAGTTTTAGGAGACTTCAACTGTCGCGGCATAAAGTGGGAAGACAGGACTGCTGATGCCGAAGGGAGGAGGCTAGTTGACTTTGCTGATGAGAACTTCCTGACTCGGTGGGTCAATGGGCCTATACGAGGCGAAAGCGTTCTAGACTTAGTATTCACGACTGAAGACAACCTCGTCACTGACCTCACCGTTGACGAATCGTTGGGCGGGAGTGATCACGGTCTGATTAGGTTCTGTGTCTGCGTCCCTCGGGTGAAGCGTAGTAACTCGAGAGGCAGTAAGCTCGGTTTACGGCGGCGGACTTTGTTGGCCTCGGGGATAGCGTAGGTGGGATGGGGTTAGAGGTGGGCGGCGAAGTTGAGGGAGTGTGGAGTGCATTCCGGGATGAGTTTATGGTGCTGCAGTCTGCTGCCATACCCTCAAAACCGGTCACCCCTGCTTCAACGTAGCCTAAGTGGTTCAGTCGGGACATCGCTTCGGCTATCCGAAATAGGAAAGCTGCGTATAGGAGGGCGAAGGCCAATCGTTCCTATGAGAACACTGAGGCGTATGTCCGCCTGTGCAGCGAAGTGAAGGCGAAGGTTAGGCTAGCGAAACGTAACGAAGAACTCCGGATGGCAAGCCTCTGCAAGAGGAACCCTAAGGTTCTTTAGTTATGTTAATAGTAGAAAGCCCATTAGAAGCATGGGAGACCCGTTAAAGAACCCCAGCGGCTTGCTGCGGACCTCCGACACGGACATCGCTAATGTGCTGAATGAGTACCTACTTTGTGGGAGTGTTCAGCAGGGAGGACACCCTCGTCACCCCCGAGCCAGGCGTCAGGCACGAAGGTGCTGGCCTGGATAATGTTCGGTGTACCGCGACAGTCGTTGCCGATAGAATAGACAAACTGAGCGCGTTTAAGGCTCCTGGGCCAGACCAGTTCCTTCCCAGAGTCTTGCGGGAAGTGCGCGACCAAGTGGCGACCTGGCTACAGTCTTCAACAAATCGTTGGAGACGGGCCAGGTGCCTGGCGACTGGAGGGAAGCCAACGTGACCCCTATCTTTAAGAAAGGGGATCACAAAAGTCTAGGGAACTATCGTCCCATTAGTCTCACTTCGATTGTTGGTAAATTATTAGAGGGGATAATAGCGGGTAGAATCGTTGACCATTTGAATTCCTCCAAGCTGCTTGGGGACTCCCAATATGGGTTTAGGCGGCATAGGTCGTGTCACCAACTTGCTCGAGTTTTTCCACGTCATGTGGAGTGAGTACGATAAGAGTAGGGCGATTGATATATTTTATCTCGACTTTGAGAAAGCCTTTGATAAGGTACCGTACCTCACCGCCAGCTAATGGCCAAAATCCGCGCGCTGGGTATCGGTGGGGAAGTAGGTAGCTGGATTGGAAACTGGCTGAAGAATAGGCGGCAGAGGGTTGTAATTAAAAGGGCTAGGTCGGGTTGGGCCTCGGTCACTAGCGGGGTTCCTCATTGTTCCGTTTTGGGGTCACTGTTGTTTATCATTTACATAAATGACATCAACGCTGGCATCGTCAGTAGGATCGCCAAATTCGCTAATGACACCAAACTTGGGGACAATGTTGAGACGCCCGAAGCGATCGAGCAACTGCGTGCGGACCTAGGTAGGATAGGAGAGTGGTCCGAAAAATGGGTAAATGCAATCCCAAGTAGGACTACATGTTGGGGAGTAATATCGAGGCCACTGATTTGGAAAAGGACTTGCGTGTGCTAATTGGCAGCGACCTTAAGTTTACCAAACAGTGCGTAGAGGTGGAAAAGAAAGCCCAGAAGCTGTTGGGTTATATCAGGATGCAATTTCGATTTCGGAACAAGGAGATTGTGCTCTCTGTACAATTCTCTGGTTCGGCCGCACCTGGAGTATGCTGTGCAGTTCTGGTCGTCTACCCTCGGGAAACATATTGACAGGTTGGAGCGAGTCCAGGCGAGGGCCACAAAGTTAATCCCTTCCGTTAGGCATATGGGCTACAATCGACGCTTACGCGCCCTGAGTTTGTTTTCGTTGGAAGCTCGGAGGCTGCACTGTCAACTCATCGAAATTTTCAAGCTCTTACACGGGTTCAACGATGTCGATTTTAGAAGCATGTTTAGTTTAAATGATAACCCAACTCGAAACAATGGTTGGAAGTTGGATTTGAAACGGTTTAGCACTAGCGTGTATGGGAATTACTTTACCTATAGGATCTGTAACACGTGGAACAGGCAACTTCAGAAGTTGTGAACAGTTCTTCTGTGGATCAGTTCAAGAAAAGGTTAGACGAATCTTGCACACTATTTGAAGGTGTATGAATTTTTCCCTCGCACCCGTTGCCTTTGGTACCTCAGTATGGGCTGCAAGGCCTTTTGAGGTACTTCTTTTCCTTGCAACTCTCTCTCTCATAACTGACACTGCGCTGCGCTTCTGAACCCTCTAACTGCGCTGCGCTTCTGAACCCTCTAACTGCATGCCTCCCCCTTTAAGGAGAGCACACAGTACCAGATTTTCGATGCATTCTCATTCCTTTTCTATCCAACTCTCTGTAATGCGAGGGTTAATCGGTAATTTCAATCTTTCATCTACTCAACCGGGCAACTTTGGAAGAATCTTCCTCAATTCATCTTTCCCCATGCCTATGACTTCCAATCTCTCAAACATAGAGTGTCTAAGCATCTCGAAAACCCTGGATCTTGATTTTGGTTCTTTCTGTATGGGAGGGGGTAATTTTTGGGCATTCGCCTTTGTCCTTCCTTCCTGCATGAAAAAAATTGCAGAGATGCGCACCAGTGTGTCACACACACCACACACACACACACACACACACACACACACACACACACACACGATGCCTTGATTTAAATTAAGACTTTGAAGAAGCTCCAATTTATCATAGTCCCCCAAAAATAATTATTTTTTTACTTACGCACTCACGTGACTTTTAGTCAGACTGCGTCATTCTTCTGACGTAGTTTGAGGTTTGAGTCAGTCAGCCTCTGTTGAAGATACACGTGGAAAGTGTATACACTTTAGCTTAATGTAGAGTGTAGACCCTGTAAGCCCTATAATTTGGTTGTTTTCAACTCCGATGAATTCTCGAACTTTTTACACTTTTTCCCCCTCCCATTTACTTTGGTTAAACGTGAGAACACACACACACACACACACACACACACACACACACACATATATATATATATATATATATATGGTAGTACAAAAGTAGGTATACAGTATTTAAAATAAATAGCTAACTGTATACAAACTTTTATACCACTGTATGTCATTTTTAAATCTGAATTAGAGAGAAGATTTATCTGAATTTGATTTTGTTGTTTTTGTATTAAAATTTGTTATCAGTTGAACGAACAATCCTACTATTTTAACAGATTTATACTATCCATACAACGACATCGTTAAAAATTATTTTAAAATTTGTAGTCCTCCGTTGGTTTGATAATATATAAGATTTGTTTAAACAGTGATTGTAAACCGAAATTGTACAGTAACACTAGATTTACCAATTTAAAACATAAAGCTGTAAATTTTTAAGTCGTAGGTACTGCTGTAATTTTAACAGTAAAAACATATGGCTTAGTGAATGGCTGTAACCAGTATATTTATAGCAACTGTTAATTCACCAAATTATTACTGTTAATTTTTATGTTGATAGGCTCATTGTTATTTATTAGCAAATGACTGTTCCTAATTGTAGAGAATGCATTATAAATTTTTATGCTACAAAATGACTCGTTTTAACAGCTAATAAATGTTGTTAAAATAGTGTCTGGATCTTGCGCAGTTAAAGTAACAGTTCAGTCGAAGAGTCAGTACTGTTTTAGAGACTGCATTGCATACTTTCATATTGCGAGTTGAATCGATAACTAGTAGGCCTACGCTCCAAATATTACCGTGTTAAATCACTGAAAACGTACGTACTTAATGCCAGTCAACGCGCAACATTAGTTAATGAACGTAAAATTCATCTGTACTACTTTTGGGGTAAAGCCTAAATCTTAAGAGCCATATTAAATAAAATAAATAGTCGAGCTTCACAATTATTTATGTCATTGTAAATTGTAAAACAAATGTATTTATTTTATTATTATTAATAAAGGTTATTCAATTAAAAGGACGTACGAGTACCTTCCATACTGTATTTTGAATCTTTAACGATCACATTTAAATACTTAAATAAAATGAATTAAAATTCACCATTAAGAATTATATTTACATCTAAATATTTGAAAGTAACTTCGGGAATAGCATTTTTATGCGATACCCATCGGGTGCATCAAGAATCACACATTCCGCTTTCTATGATATTTACATATGAATATTTGAAAGTAACGTCGGGAATAACATTCTTATGTGATACGTCATCGGGTGCATCAAGAATCACACATTCCGTTTTCTATGAATTCGTCCACTAATTTATCTATTTGTAAAGTTATGATAGATACAATTTTGAAACTTGTCTCAGATTTGGGAGAAGAACTTTGCACAATAAAATTTTTGCATCCACGCACTACCGGCATATCAGCCGTAAGTACTCTTGCTTTTACAGTGACTGTGTGATTGTGCGATTGAACAATCTCGTTCGAAATTACGGTACGATACTGTTAAATCTGTTATATAAAAAAAACTTAAAATATTTTAACAGTATTTAACTGTTGTTTCAACAGTAATAATAAAAGTTTATTTTACTGATAGTTAAAATAAATAATAAACTCACATATTAATGCTGCCCTTTTTATCGTATAAAAGATTAAATAGCAAAAATACACGAGCTTTCCCCGTTCTTTTAACACGGGATAAATTTTGAAAATATCGTCACTGTTAAAACCACTACTAAATATTTGCATTATGGTGGGTAGTGTTAAATAAACGAAAACTGGCCATCGTAAGATTAACGATAAAATATTAGTACCCAAAACTACCACTAAAATACTGTACTGATAAAATGATAGCATTTTGTTTACAGTGATAAAATATCTGTTTTGGACAGAGATGATGTTTATAGATCAAAGTGTAGGTAGAAAGAAAGTACAGGCTTCACTGTTATTTACAAAGCACCGCTCCGCCCTTACAACCATACAGGGCGTGAGCAGCTCGCAACATCATTGTTATATATACACCTTGTGATATACATCAATTGCGCGGGAAAACCTGCTTGTGGAACGTTGTTATACTCGTACAATGTTTTTTTTTATGGTTATTTAGAAGTGAGACCGTGGTTTGGTTCATTACAAATCAAACTTAGGCTACAGTTTAACGCTGATTACCCCCCATCCTTCAGCTGAAAGGAACCCCTTCATCGCCGAAATCTAGACTCGAACTCGCGACCTTCATATTCAGGACTGGGCTCCATACCCACTAATGATGATAGATAAGTTATTTGGTTCCCTGCAGTAAGTTGCAGTAATCCTTCAGTAGAAGAATTGAGATCCAACAATGTACTTCATTTTTTAATTATATAAGTTGTAGTTTTGAATAATTACCGCCAGATTCATTTGAAATTCTAATTACTGTGCATAGTTAATGTTCATCACTTTCTTTACATCAGGAACATTAATTTTGCTGCGTGTGTGTGTGTGTGTGTGTGTTTTCTCATGGCCAGCTTCGTTCGGAGCCACGCCCATTTACCGGTTTATAACGTTTTACTGATTGTAAAATAACGTGTACCTGCCTTTTAGAGACCTATTTCGAATCTTTCCTTGAAATCGCGTTTTTCTATCTATCGCCGCCACACCAGAATCCTTAATTGTCCAGTAGTAAATCTGTGCAAATTCATGAGTTCAGTATGCGGTTTTTCTTTTTCTTTTTATTGTGGGCGGAGCTTAAATGTGAGTGTGAAAAGCATTTAAATATTTTCAGTGCTGAAGCATTGTGGGGGCTTATACAGCTCCAAACCAGAATGTCATCAATCTTCAACTGCTTACAAGCGAAGTCGGTTGATGTACGTAATGACGAATTTTGTATATTTTTAAAGTTTTATTTTTAGTTAGTAATTAAAGAGTTAATTTGGTTCTCAGATCATCATCATGAGTCAGATGTGTTAACTAAAGGCCTTATCATATGTTGCTGAATACATTATTTTAATTACTTACGTTCAAGTGTACCAACAAAGACTTATCCTAAGTCCTGAAAAGTTTGTTCATTTTTAAATTTTTTACCCATTGATACACATTACGATTTTCAACAGAATTCCTTTCAATTGTAGAGCTCGTTAAACCTGCGCCTGTGATAGGTTAGACCCTTTCCAAAGCTAACTTCTCACAACAAAAGTTAAGTCTGGTACTTAATTAAGGATATTTTGCTTGATAAATCTGGCAGCTCTTAACGTAATATGACATTGATACTATTCTGTAGAAGGGTTAACATAAAAAGGTTATTGAATTTCCTGACTCAGAGCTGCGTAACTAAACTGCCTTTTTCATATTTGCATGATGCACTTACCCCTACGATGCTTATTTAGTAACCCTTTGGTTCATTTCGACACAATGTGCCTCCTTCCCGTAGTGAAATTAGCTTTGGAGAGGACTTAACCTATCGTAGGCCCAGGTTTAACGTAGAAAGTCGTAATGGATATCAATCGACGAAATTTAATGAGGAAAAACATCTGAATGCGTTTTAAGTGCAATAACCGCACTAACATATGATGTAAAAGGAAAACGCAATAAAAGCGGGTTCTGGATGGCTTGATCGATAGAAGCGTTGACTCGGAAAAAAATTGACACGGGTTCGAGTCCTACTAACTCCAAGTTTACCCTGCCATTATTTTTTTAAACGCCAAAACCACCTTGTAGTTCGAGCCTTATTGGTACACTTAAACTAATTAAAATGATATGTTCAGAAAGATAAAAACCTTTAACTAAGATATATTTGAAAACCAAATTAACTCGTTAATCAATTAACTAAAAAAAGCTTTAAAAATGCATAACATGCGCTATTTCGTGCACCTGCTTTGTTGGTGCGCAGTTGAAGACTGCTGTCGTAATTGGTCCTGAGCCGTTATGCGATATAAACTAAACAGAAACGAATTAAGAATTGATAAAGTAGAATTTTATTAGGTTTCCCCAAAATTTAATAAATTTTTGTCTGCAGTTTGAATTCTTGAATCAGACGTTTTCGTGGACGGTGTTTTACTGTAATTTGCATTCAAGTAACATGGAATTGCTGCTCGCTTTCGATTGCACGAAAGGCGTTTGAGAGGTCGGGCAAATGAGGAGTTCGTCCTCCGCGTTTAACCTCTTCAAAGGAATGGACCTCGCGAACACCTTCCGTTTTTGTACGAAGTGTCGCTGATGTTTTGTTTTAATGTTTGCAGATGGTCTCTCCATATCAGTTCCTCTTCTTTTCCATCAATCTTCGGGAGGAGGTTCGACTCCCGCCAATCAACCGCCACTCCTCATGGTTTCCTCCGCCACCGCTCTGACTCCCTCCTCCGCCACAGGGATGATTCCTTCTTCGATGCCTCCGCCAAAGGATACCGACCTCCCTTCTCCATCTTGTCCTTCGCCTCTTAAGGGAGAGACCTCCTCCAACAAGACCTCTTCCTCAGGGAGGGAAGACAAAGAGAAAAAGGAAGAGGTCCCTCCTCTCAAGGGGAACGCCAAAATTCTCCTCCTGAATGAGGATCTTTCCGAGGAAGAGAAGATTGATGTCTGCAGCGTGAAGGAAACTCTGTTACTGAAACAAGTGGAGGGAGAGACAGACAGGAACATCAGAGGTGAGACAGCGAGACCATGTTAACGGAAATGGAAGAACATTCAACAAAAACAATGGAATTTTAATGGAAATTAAATTATTTCCTCACTTAAAAATTATTCCGTGACGGCAATAAATAGTGTTCCCTTTAAAAAGCGGGTTTATTTCTATTAAATGTGAAAGGGAAGGTGTGCTCAGTTACTGCATGGTCGTTGTAGGAATATTTCGGTAAAGTACCAAAATCTACAAACGACAGTCACTTAACCGTTGACTAGTTCATTCATACCTACTAGCTACTAGAAATTTTACTACAGCGACGCAACGCCGTCTAATACCAGGAACTTGAATTTGCACTGTTCACTTTTCTATGATGGGTGGTATTATTGAGTCCAAATAATGGTTATTGAGAAATTAATTTAAATATAAATTCAGTGCAGAATTTATATTAAAATCAAGTACTGGATTTCTTAACAGTTGCGCAGTGCTGTATATAATACAGGCAATTATGGCTATTTGAGTTTTCTATTTTCTTTAATATTCTGTATTCACACTGTCGCTATGAGAGTTTATGAAGGATATTAAATGACTGTGTGTTTGTAGATTTTGAAATTACATCCTCCGCTTCTTGCAGTAGACCACAATCAACATTTAGTTTATGATCTCTCAACTTTTTCCTGTTTAATTATTTTGAAGCTGTTATTGTAGCAATTTCCTTTTTAATTTCAGACAATTATTGCAAGTCCTTCAATGGAGATCTCGGGGAAGTGAGTAAGAAGGAATCTGGCTCTCCATTCTTCTCCCACTTGGGGTCCCAGTGCTCCAGAACTGTTCCTAGTCTGATGAAGTTCTATTCCCGGCACAAACGATCACTTTCCACCAGTCTTAGCGTCAATCTCGCTGTCTCTGGTCAAGCGACTCCTCCTTGCTCCCCAATTTCTCCCGGTACGATGAATGTAGTACCAATAATGACTCAGAGGTTATCGCTGGAAGCCTCTACTATGACCTCGCCCACCGATGACCTCGCCCACCGATCGGAGCCTCTACCTTCTTCAGTTCCTGAGGAGCAGAAGGCTATTGTCTCGTCCGTAACGACAGCCGTGTCTGGCGTGACGTCATCACCGATAGCGGCATTGACCCTCCTCACAGTGCCTGATTTGGCATCCCAACCAGTTTCGGCTTCGAAGCTTTCGTCTCCTACCACCATCAAGTCGAAAAAGCAAATCAAGCCAGAGGAAAAAGAGGCTACCAAAATAGGCAGGTTTTAATACAAATGTTTGAATGTTTACTATTATATATATATATATATATATATATAATATATATATATATAGTCATGCGGTTTGCTTCTACAAAGTTTCAATTTAATATTTAGGAGAAATCCAATGACAAGGAGGAATTTAAATGCCATGAAAAGTCTTCTTTAATGCGCAACGTTTCGAGCAATACGCTCATCATCAGGCTAGATAATAACAATATGAAATTAGAATCAATAAATAAATGTGAACAAGACAAAATAATTTATATAAAACCTATTCATTAAAAGCAAATTTTAAAAAGACTAAAAGAAGAGGGTTAAATTCAAAGTTATAAAAATTTACATATAAAATTACAAGAAATTTAAAAGCTATTTTTAAATTACATATAGTAAATTTGAAATTAGTACACTGGAATAATTAACACTAATACAATGGAATAATTAACACTACGAACCTTTCAATGCTTGTTTCCTGTTTTGTTTTGTTTTAAATTACTCGTGCCTCGGAACCAGCATTGAAAGGTTCGTAGTGTTAATTATTCCATTGTATTAGTGTTAATTATTCCAGTGTACTAATTTCAAATTTACTATATGTAATTTAAAAATAGCTTTTAAATTTCTTGTAATTTTATATGTAAATTTTTATAACTGAATTTAACCCTCTTCTTTTAGTCTTTTTAAAATTTGCTTTTAATGAATAGGTTTTATAGAAATTATTTTGTCTTGTTCACATTTATTTATTGATTCTAATTTCATATTGTTATTATCTAGCCTGATGATGAGCGTATTGCTCGAAACGTTGCGCATTAAAGAAGACTTTTCATGGCATTTACATTCCTCCTTGTCATTGGATTTCTCCTAAATATTATATATATATATATATATATATATATATATATATATATATATATATATATATATATATACATACAAATTAACTTATTAATTCGTAATTTAATAAAAAAACGAAGTGACTATTACTAAAAATAAAAGTGGACCAGATATAATGTCTATAATCTCATTCTTTGTTTGTCCTCCTCTTTCAGCCAATACAGCAGCCATCCCTGAGACACTGATTCACTCAGTTTATTAACGATATCTTGGATGATGGCGTTCTAGCTTTGTTGTATCACTTCCGACAGATCAGTAGGGTTGTTAGTATTGTCTTCCTTTCTTTTCATATGTGAGCAGAGCAATGTCCGAAAATGTTTAGTTGGATTCAGATCATGTGGTTGTGGAGGTCATTCCATAATGGTAGGCACATTGTTTTTTACGGGTAAAGTGTCAGAAATATATTTATTTGGCACGCATATATACTGTATAGGTATAAATTCACTGCAAAATTGACCCTGCAGTGTATAAAACCTCCCGTGAAATTTGCTGGGGATCTACGTTTATGATGATATGGGGTTGTTTAGTGGGTATGACACTCGAGACATTGCGGAAATTAACGATACTATGAAGAAAGAACAATACCTTAACATCTAAATTCACTATTCCATACCAAGTGGTTAAGCATAAAAAAGAATGTGATGACAATTATGGAGTGGCCATCGCTGTCACTCGATCTGAATTCAATTAAGCATTTCTGGACATTTTTTCATCTGAAGAGAGAGAGAGAGAGAGAGTTACAAGGACAAGGAGTTACAAGGAAAAGAAGTACCTCAAAAGGCCTTGCGGCCCATACCGAGGAGGTACCAATGGCAACGGGTGCCACGGAAAATTTTCTACACACTCAAAGAGTGTGCAAAATTTGGTCTAACCTTTTCTTGAACTGATCCACAGAGGAACTGTTCACAACTTCCGAAGGTAACCTGTTCCATGTGTCACAGATCTTATACGTAAAGTAATTCCCACACACACTAGTCCTAAACCGTTTCAAATCCAACTTCCAACCATTGTTGCGAGTTGGGTTATCATTTAAACTAAACATACTTCTAAAATCGACATCGTTGAACCCTCGTAAGAGCTTGAAAACCTCGATCAGTTGACCGCGCAGCCTCCGAGTTTCAAGCGAAAACAAGTTCAGGGCGCGTAACCGTCGATTGTAGCCCATATGCCTAACCGAAGGGATTAACTTTGTGGCCCTCGCCTGCACTCGCTCCAGCCTCTCAATATCTTTCCTGAGGGTGGGCGACCAGAACTGCACAGCATACTCCAGGTACGGCCGAACAAGGGAATTGTACAGTGAGAGCACAATCTCCTTGTTCCGAAACTGAAATTGCCTCCTGATATAACCCTAACCACCCTACTCATTTCTAGGAAGTGATGTAACAAAGCTGGAACACCACCGAAGATACTATCAATAAATTGATTGAATCTGTGCCTCGAGGAGTGGCAATTGTATTGGATACAAAAAGGAGACTTACAAAATGTGAGATCATAGTCTCTATTTACGATATAACTTCATTTTCATTAATTTTCTTTTGTTATTAAATTACGAATTAATAAAGTTACATTGTAACTTTATTTTCCAATACGTACTGTAGTTACGAACAGTCGAAGTAGGTTAGTAATTTGGGAACCTATTTTTTTATATATATATATTTATATATATATATATATATATATATATATATATATATATATATATATAAAATATATATATATATATATATATATATATATATATATATATATATATATATATATATATATAATATATATATATATAGGGTACTTCAATAAGTATCTGCGCTTTTTATTTTAGTGATAATATAGTGTGTATATAATATATACTCTTAATAACGAGCCAAACTGAGATC